>WHSE01000346.1:0-25064 GCA_012295165.1 Asparagus setaceus | reverse complement strand
AAGAGTATAATTATTAAATAATAATGTCATCATTAGTTTAAGTAACACTATTAAAATAATTAAATTATTTATATTAGCACGGACTTAGAACGACGTTTACGACAAGATCGAATAAACGCCACGAAAAGTCCAAAACCAAACCGAGAAGCCAAAACGGTCCCGTAAAACCCTGACACCGCTGGTGTCCGCCGAAATCGACACTGATGGTGTCCGGCTAAGGCCGTCCGACACCAATGGTGTCCGGCCGTCGAAAAGCCCCTCTCTGTTTTCCTATAAATAGTGAGGGGTGCTCATTTGAAAGGGTTGGATAAAGGCCGGATTTTTGGAGATTGGATTTTCCGATATTCTCTGAGAGAGCCCTCGAGATCCACGAGCCGCCGACGCACACCCGAAAGCACCGGCGCAGCACGTCCCATCTACAAACCGCGAGGTAAGCGAACTGCCTAAGGACATGGATTTCTCCTAGTAGATTCACCCGCCCGCCATCCTCTCCTTCGGGAGGCATCCCGGGCGCATCTTCCTTCGTGAGTGTGATCCTCAAGCGCCGCTTCCTTCGTGGAACGAGCCCCTTCACGCCTCAGAGTTCCGCAACCCGGTTTCCACTCGATCTAATTGCGCAGTAGTCCACGACTAACAAAAGTCCCCACGTGCAAAGAACTCGACGCAAGTTTGTGATCCCGTAAAATAGAGATCCTCGTTTGTTCATAAAAGGAAGAAGTTGTAATTTTGTTTTCATTGTACCGAAATAAAAGGCATTTTCTTTGTTTGAATTTTGTTGTAGGCCAACGGCCGTAAAACAAGTTCAAACGAAAGCAATGAATAACAAGTCTACTTTACCAATAAAGGACGCTGTTAAAAGAAATGTTCTTCTAGACTTGCTATGATATTGAATACATAGGCTTTATACTTTTACGGGCAAGAGACTACCCGAACGCGTAGGAGGCGCTACCCTTCTTAGGCTGGATGAAATACCCGTAATCGATCTCGTGTCTTCTTTAATCGAAAGATTAAACCGGGCGACGCTGTTAGCGCCGACTTCATCCCTTCTTAGGTTTCGGGATAAAATACCCTTAATCGATCTCGGTGTCTTCTTCAATCGGGAAAGACTAAACCGCAACGGTGTTAGACGCTGGCTTTATCCCTTCTTAGGCTTCGATAAAATACCCCGTAATCAACTCCGTGTCTTCAATCGGAGAAAGATCTAAACCGCAACGCTGCAGAGGTTGGCTGCTTTATCCCTTCTTAGGCATCGATAAAATACCGTGAATCAACTCGTGTCTTCTTCAATCTGAGAAAGACTAAACCGGGCAACGCTTTATCCCTTCTTAGGCTTCGGATAAAATACCCTTAATCAACTCGTGTCTTCTTCAATCTAAAGACTAAACCGCAACGCTGCAGGAGGCATTGGCTTTATCCCTTCTTAGGCTTCGGATAAAATACCCCGTAATCAACTCGTGTCTTCAATCGGAGAAAGACTAAACCGCAACGCATGTTAGCGCCGACTTTAGGGTTATTGGCCAACCCGCCTTCAACGGGTTTGATGAGCCTTTACCAACCACCGCTTGAGTTGAGCTAGCATGTAGATTTTCTAAACCGTTTCTACACACGACGCTGTGCTAAAAGAATGAAACTCTTCTAGACTTAATGCTACCATGTTGAATACGTAGGCTTCGCTCTTTATCACGGAATAGACTACCCTACGACGCTGGTAGGCGCTGGCTTTATCCCTTCTTAGGCTTCGCAGGATAAAATGCCCCGTAATCGACTGTCTTCTTCAATCGGGAAAGACTAAACCGCAACGCAGGTTAGACGCGGCTTTATCCCTTCTTAGGCTTCTCGATAAAATGCCCCGTAATCTAACTCGTGTCTTCTTCAATCAGAAAGACTAAACCGCAACGCTGCGGAGGCGTTGGCTTTATCCCTTCTTAGGCTTCGGATAAAATGCCCCGTAATCTAACTCGTGTCTTCTTCAATCGGAGAAAGACTAAACCGCAACGCTGCGGTGAGGCGCTGGCTTTATCCCTTCTTAGGCTTCGGATGAAATGCCCCGTAATCAACTCGCGTCTTCAATCTGGAAAGACTAAACCGCAACGCTGCAGAAGCTTTATCCCTTCTTAGGCTTCGATAAAATGCCCTGAATCAACTCGTGTTCTTCAATCTGAGAAAGACAAACCGCAACGCTGCGGTGAGGCGCTGGCTTTATCCCTTCTTAGGCTTCGATAAAATGCCCCAAGATTAATCTTGGTGTCTTTGACCGAGAATGATCAAACCGTAACGCTGCGGTGAGGCGCTGGCTTTATCCCTTCTTAGGCTTCGATAAAATGCCCCGTAATCAACTCGTGTCTTCTTCAATCGAGAAAGACTAAACCGCAACGCTGTGAGGCGCTGGCTTTATCCCTTCTTAGGCTTCGGATAAAATGCCCTGAATCTAACTCGTCTTCTTCAATCGAAAGACTAAACCGCAACGCTGTGAGCGCTATTATCCTTCTTAGGCTGGATAAAATGCCTTAATCAACTCGTGTCTTCTTCAATCTGAGAAAGACTAAACCGCAACGCTGTGAGGCTGGCTTTATCCCTTCTTAGGCTTCGATAAAATACCCCAAGATGAATTCGTCTTCTTCAATCGGAGAAAGACTAAACCGCAACGCTGTGAGGCGCTGGCTTTATCCCTTCTTAGGCTCGATAAAATACCCCAAGATGAATCTTCGTGTCTTCTTCAATCGGAGAAAGACTAAACCGCAACGCTGCGGAGGCGCTGGTTTATCCCTTCTAGGCTTCGATAAAATGCCCCAAGATGAATCTGGTGTCTTTGGCCGGAGAATGATCGAACCGCAACGCTGCGGTGAGGCGCTGGCTTTATCCCTTCTTAGGCTTCGATAAAATGCCCCAAGATGAATCTTGGTGTCTTCTTTGACCGGAGAATGACCAACCTAATAAGATTGATTGAGGCGGAAAAGAAGAATGTGTTCTATGATGAGGCTAATGTTGATTCCTTGCCTCAGGAATTGAAAAGACCTGTGTGACCTTTAGTCGACAACCCGGTCCGAAAATCCCTACAAGATACCTTCACGGGCTACCTAAGATGAAAGGTGGAACTAAGAGTGGATCTCCGCCCGAATCGAAAAGACTCGTGACCTTCACGAACAACCTCGGTCCGAAAATCCCTACAAGATACCTTCACCGGGCTACCTAAGATGAAAGATGGAACTAAGAGGATCTCCACCGAGAACCTAAAGACTCGTGACCTTCACGGACAACCCGGTTCGAAAATCCCTACGATACCTTCACCGGCGCTACCTAAGATGAAAGTTCCAGCTTACCTTCACCGCACTACCTCGAAAAGGGTGGAACTAAAAGTGGGATCTCCACCGAGAACCGAAGAAACTCAGTGACCTTCAGCGACAACCTGTTTGAAAATCCCTACGATACCTTCACCGCGCTACCTAAGATGAAAGATGGAACTAAGAGTGGATCTCCACCGAGAACCGAAAGACTCGTGCCTTCGACAACCCGGTCTGAAAATCCCGCGATACCTTCACGGGCGCTACCTAAGATGAGATTAAACTAAGAGTGGGATCTCCACCGAGAACCGAAGAGACTCGTGTGACCTTCACGGACAACCCGACTGAAAATCCCTACAAGATACCTTCACGGGCGCTACCTAAGAGAGAGATGGAACTAAAAGTGGGATCTCCACTGAGAACCGAAGACTCAGCGACCTTCACGGACAACCTGGTCTGAAAATCCCAAGATACCTTCACCGGCGCTACCTAGAATAGGGTGGATAGAACCCTCCGCTATCACTTAAAGGGATCTTACGCTTGGAGAGGAAGAACTTAAATTCGGCTCCCAAGGAAAGGAATTTTGAGTGGGCCTCTTGTTCATAGAAGGAATCAAGAGGGGATTTTGGTGATGTAAAAATTTGTAGACTTACCACAAAGAATTTGATCGGTGAGGGAAATTATGATGGAGGACAAACCTAAGGTTATCCTCAAGGAAAGTGGATAAAACATCCCACGAGGAACTTCCCGCTGAAGGGTTATCCCAAGATACTAAGGTAGTATTTCTTCGTGAACTTCCCATTTATCGACATTAATTGCCGGCCGCCATTTTGGGTAATTAGGCGACAACTATTGAGTAAACCGCTTTATTACAAACGGTCCCTCCCATTTAGGTTCAATTTACCTTTCTTTTTGAAGTGGGGATTATTGGTCATCGAAATGAGGACCAAATCTCCTTCTTTGAAACTTCGCTGTCGTGACTTTCCTTGCTGAAAGCCCTCGACATCCTAGCTTGATAGAACTCAATGCTTTGTTGAGCTTCCAGCGCTTCATCCAACATCTCGAAGCTCTTCGAGACGCTTTGATGTTGTTCTTCAATCGCCATCTCCGCTAGAGGGCGAGCGGCGACGGAACTGATTTCCAACGGAGAACTGCCGCACCCGTGAAACCGTGGAGTACGGGTCGCCCCTGGCGTATCAAGCAGCGATATGCCCAGAGTGCTTCTCCAGCTTATCGCCCCAGCCCGCTTTGTTGTTCTTCACAAGTTTCGACAAGATCTTGATAATCGCTTTGTTGAACTTAATCCGCTTTGCCGCCGGATTATAGTCGCTGACGGATCTTGTATCTTGAACTTTTCACAAAACCCGAGAAGGAATTGCCGATGAATTGAGACCATTGTCATGCACGACTGTTTGGAACACCGCGGTCGGTAGATGACATGGTGTTTGATAAATTTGATGATGGTACTCGCCTTTACTTTTCAACGGATTGCTTCACCACTTAGAGAAGTAATCGTGATCGCTAGAATGAACCGCCGCTTTGACCGACGGAGGAAAATGGGACCTACAACGCCCATTCCCCATGTCTCAATGGCCGTGATGTGGGCCGGCGATGCAACCGCCATGAGGCCGATGCATATAATTCGCGGAATTTGACACGCTGCGGCATTTCCGAAGCGCATTTCGACAAGGCTATTAATCATCGGGCCAAAAGTAGCCCATTCTCCTCGATTCGATCAGAGCTTGGGACCAGTGCTGGTGTGTTCCACATTCACCTTCGTGTGCCCCCGGGACCCTTCGCCTCTTTGTTTGAAAGGCATCGGAGTAAAAGACCATCGCATTCCTACATATAACATCCGGGTTTCGCGGTCGTAAAGAATTTGGAGCTTTCACGGATTGACTTCTTTCCTTCACGCCTTCTCGCGTACCATGTAAGACGAATCGATGATAGAAAGCACCAATCTGGCTCCAACTTGTTTGGGTTGCATTTACCTCTTTGGTAACTATCCCTTTGTCTTCCCCATCATATATCATAAGAGTCGGTGAGTCCCGACCGCAACTGCAGTTTCGGCCTCTAAGGTTGTGCCACCGATATCGCACGCGCTAATGCATCCGCATGAGCGCTCGGCGCTGGATATATTCGATGAAGAATTCTTCAAATGAGTTCGCCATTTCAACGCTATCCGATGATAGGGGACCGATCGATTCCTAACTTCATAGTCACCACGGATCTGTTTGACTATCAATTACGCCAGATGCTTCGAGATATTCACCCCCTCCTTGGCGGTTAAGTCCGATAAGTAGCGCGCTGTATTCGCTACGCTATTGGAACAAGGTTCGTGAGCTTAATAAGCACGGGCATGACATGATTCCTGGGAAACTAAGACAACCCCGATCCTACGGATCTTAGAACATCCGGGGCACTTGCCACGGTAGCTCGAGAAGCTCCGCAAAGTACCGCCATATTTGTTGGTGCGATGTAGTGTTAACTTCGTGGACTTCATCCGAAGATCATCATATAGCTCGATCCGATCCGTTCGGGCCGGCACCAAGAGATCGAAATCGCTTGTCCTTTAACCGACTTTTGTTGCTTGAAGTGCAAGTCATATTGGGACAGAGAGGCCCATTTCGCCAAACGCCAACTCATTGAGGCCGGCTGTAAATATTCGACCGGATTTACGCTAGAGATAACATAAATCGCCTCGTCCGACTAAATAGTGCCGCATTTTTTAATCGCTAACACTAATGCAAGGCACCGCCACCATTGGGTATCGACTCAAAGACCACTAGTGTTCGCCTGTAATACATCGCCGCTCGCGGATCAGCCGCCGCCGCCCCGCGAGTAAAGCGCTTTAACGAGTGATCCGCTGTCTTGACGTGAATCAGAATGGCTTTTCCGAGCGTGCGACAAGAACAGAGGTTTAGAGAGATATGATTTGATCTCTTCAAATGTTGACAGCGCCGCCCCAAATAAACGACACTTCTTGTTCAACTTAGAGAACGGTTGGCACTTCCCGATAGGTTCGATATGAACCGCCGGATGTACGCCTAATCGCCTCTTGTAACCCCCGAAGTTCTCTCGATTTCGAGGTTGCAACTCTTGAATTGCCTTCACTTTGTCGGATCGACGTGGATTCCTTTGTCGGTGACGAAGCCGGAGGAACTTGCCACCGACATCCCAAGGAAGGACTTCATGTGGTTCATCTTTAATCGATGGGTTCGCATGAGCTCAATACCGCTCTAAGATCTTTGATGTGATCTCCTCCGCACTTTCACAACCAAGTCGCCAACGAGCATTCGACCGCTTTTCCTGAGATGATCTTGAAAATCTCCGCCATTGCTCGCCGTATGTCGCGGCCGCGTTCTTTAAGCCGAACGCATGACCGCGTAGCAAAATATACCGATGGGCGCTCAACGCCAGGTGTTAGCGCCATCGGGTGCATCTTGATTTGATTATACCCCGAAAAGCCATCCATAAAGGACATCCTCTCAATCCACATGTATTGTCAACTATGACGCCGGTGATTGGGCGAGGGAAATCATCCTTCGGCAAGCGCGCTAGGTCTCTCAGGTCCATTACGCATCCTAATCGAACCATTCTTCTTCATGACCGACTATATTCGCCACCCAACCGGATGTTGAATCCCTCGATGAATCCCATTCTATGAGTTTCTTCACTTCGCCAACGACATTTGCGAAGATTTGTGGACTAAACCGCCTTTGCGTTGCTTGACAGTTTGACATCCATCTTGATGTTGAGGCGATGTGTCGCCACATTAGGGTCGAACCCGCATGTCCTCGTAACTCCGTGCTAATACATCGATATACTTCGATCAAGGCAATTAACTTTCCTTCTTCGAGGGAAGAGTATTGCGATGTTTATGAGCTTAGGATGCTCCTCATCACTCATATTAACTGACTACCTCGCCCTTAGTGGGGGTTCTTTGTTCAACTTATCCCCAAACCGCTCTTGAGTTGATGGATCCATGGGTCTTCCCATGTTGGTATATCTTCATCACTCTCAATAGTAGCGGATCGACCGTAGCCATATTTGACATTAAAGCCTTGAAATTTTCTCCCAGGCGGGTGTCAATCCCAAGCCAAGAATCGCATAATGTCCGCCTCCTCATTGGGTGGATTATCATCAATCACCATGAGCATTCATCTTCTCGAGGAGGATTCAGATCCCAATCCCCTTCAACGATAGTAGTTATCCCGCTTCCTCTTGGGACATATGCTTAGGAGGGACTCGAGGACCTCGCCCAAAACATAGACCTTCCCCTTGTGTCAAGTTGTACCCCCACTTCTTCATGATACCTAGTGTCTCTGGACTATATCTGAATGTATGGAGGATAGGCCCATTGTCATCTTCATCTTCTTCTAAGAAATGATTCGATTGAACCGTGATTCCTTTTCCGTGAAACCAAGTCTTTTCGCTACTTGATCTTCGTGGGATGACGAAAGTGTTGTCCCAAAGGAGTCTTGAACCGCTTTTGTGTAAAGCAAGATGACCGAAAGGTAAGTGCAACTCTAGATCGTTGTATAAACCTCCATTACATCATTCAAAGACAAAGGATACTCTAAATCGCCATTTATTGATTGATCGGCAATTTGCCACCATAATGTTCATCCGACGATTCTTCATCGCCAAGATTGATTACAAGGTACAATGTCATTTAAAACAAAACCACCACTATAACCAAGCCCCGCCGCAGACGCCTTCTTCACCGCCGTCTGCGTTTGGGCCGATGATTCAGCTTTCTCATTACCGTAGAGGAGAGAATCAAGAAATAATTCTCCATCCCCTTAAACGGTTGTTTGTCCGCGACCACCGCCTTTGACTCATTATTCGTGGTTCATATTTGAGACACCGATGAAGAGTAGATGGGACTATAACGCTATCTGGGATCCAAGGTCCATCCAACAATAAGTTATAGGAAGCCTCACAATCACATAGCTGTGACTTCTCGACTTCAAGTCCCCATTTGGCACTTTATCCGATTTTACCAAGCGCCGAGACCCGCCGGTGTTAACCGTGATCATCATGCCTCGCTGACGCTAGCTTGTCGCAGGATTCCAAGGTGATACATGAGGCGCTAGGGCATGATGCTCACAATGAACCCTCGGATCGACTTGGATCCGTAACTTCACCGAGCCAATATACCCGGGAAGTATAGCGCCTATCGCTTAGAATCCTTTGTCCGCATATCCTCCTTTGTAAAGGTGATGCAGGAAAGTGTTTAGCCGCAAGGTTGTATTGTTGGGCGATTGTTCCTAATCGGCTTGATATGAGTGAGAAACACCTCGAGTCACCTGAGCTTCTTGTAGAGCTTCCCTTCCTTTGACAACGGAGCAACTCAGAGAGTTATCCCGCCGGATGTTTGCCAACCGGGCCATGACGCCAAAACGGTATGGAGAGTTGGAGCTTCCGTTTGTCTCTTCTAATCGGGTGATTGAACCGGGTCGCCGAGTCAACTTTATGGCCTGTCATTGCTTTTTGGCGTACCGCTGTTGCGCTTTTCTGGCGAGTGAGGGGAATTGTTGGTACCCCCAGACCGACAAATGTTTGGCATTAGGGTCTGAGACTTTCGTACTTGTATTTGTACTGCGGTCCGCTTCCTGGTATGCGGCTTCGTTTCTCCTTCTGACAACGGAATGCTACCAACCGCTCACATCTCCGCACTGCGGAAGTAGCATGGCATGCCTTTCCTTCCGCTTTGATTTTTCTTCGATGAAGAAGAGGCTACCCATTGCTCATCCTCAAGCTGTGTCCGGTGGATCCACGTGACTTCGCCATTTGGGGTCAGATATGATACAAGTCCTTCTCGCGCTTGTTATGTGGGTCGCCGCTCACCGCCTTCATTGCGACTTTGACTCATCGGGTTTAGGTTCAAACCATGTCAATGGTATCGACCCAAAGCTTATGGACACCGTGATTTGTTCCATCTTTCTTTTTGACGGCTTCATAGTGATGACCCCTACGCCAATTAAAGCCCGGATTTTGTCCTTAAGGTCAAACAGATCTAGTGGGTGATGAATTGCCCCGGATACGCTGCAAGATTTTGGGTCGCTCGTCTCACGCTTCCTCTTGATTCTCGAATCGGAGGGAGCTTGATCTTGTTATTTTCAACAAGATATTTGAAGAGACCAGAATCCGCCGCCCCTAAAGGAATAGGATTTCGGAATCTTGGCTCGAGGACTTTGTTTCAAGGCCCCGTTGCTACGCCGACAGTTCGCGCATTTGCCGTTGCCGCCACGGCTGGCCGGCCGCTGTTGAGTTGAACGCCCGTTCGCGAACCGCTGCCTTGGCCTCGCTTTTCCCTTTGCCATGTAAGATAAAGTTACGCCGAGCTTCCGCCATCGGGCCGGCTTTTTCCTCGCTTTTCCTCTTGAGGAATCTTTTCGCCTTGCTCTCCACGAACCTTCAAATCCTTCCACGCTATAGATGGTGCCGTCCCCATTGCTCTAGCACGCCTATCAATTGTTATGGCAGGTCCGAGGATGAACTCTCGTTATTGATCCCGGCAGCCATTGCCTTGTTCCGAATCGCTTGACAAAGATATCACGCGGCCCGCCCTTCGCCTCGAAAGTAATGTCCCGACGATACTTCGTATCGCCGTCAAGAAATTGGTGAGGAAGCTAGACTCCATGTCGCCCCAAATGCGGAATGCTCCTCGCTTGAGACGGCGGTACTAATCGGCGTTCCAATGGCGGTGCCAACGAATGACCGAACCATCGTGGGCTCGTCGGGATATTACTCCGAGGTGCGACTTGAAATAAATCAAGTGTCGTGCCGGGAACCCTCCCACAAACGGTGTGAAGTTTATTAAGTTAAACTTAGACGGTACGAATTGATTCCCACTCCTCTGTATGGGCAAGGAATACCGCTTCTTTCACTTCTGAGCGTAAATCGCGAGTTGATTTTGCTCTCGAGGTCTTTGATCTTCGCCTCATGAGCGTACCATATCTACATTATGCCCGGCCAAGTGGTTCGTGAGGGTTATCATCCTCTTGTGCCTCCTCCTCGTTCAATCGCCATTATCTAGGTCGACGCCGCTATACCACTGATTCACCTCGATGTTTTGTCAAGGCTTGATCTGGTCATGCATTTTCTCATCGTCGCATGGCCAACTCCATTTCCAACTTGAAGTTTTCCCATTGTTTATTCAACGCCGCCTAGCATCTTAGCCACTTGATCTCAGATCGATCATAAGCGCGCTTTGGGGCTCCTTCGCTAGATACCGTATGATCGAGGCGACGCGAGCCGATATCCGACGATCATCCTCCGCGGTCCCCTTCAAGTTTGTCGATTCGACCGCCGATAGTCTCGACCGCAAACGCACTAACCGCTAGGAGCGCGCTTAGGAATAAGCCGCCGATGACGTTCCTTGCCGTCATATTGTTGGTAACCTCTCGCAATTCATGGCTCGAGGTGTCGACTTTCATGGAATCGCTTTGACCTAGGTCTCGCTTCCGTGGTGAGTCTCGAAGACCACACCCTTTCGAACTTTGATGGCGATTGCACCAAAGCACCGCCTTGATGAGCTTGGAGCACAAGCATGACCGCGGCCAATTTAGGGGAATCCCTTCGAGATTTTCTCGCCTCATTGCACGTAGTAGTACAGCCTTGCCGGTGGTACCGAGCGATCCGCCGCAGGTTAATTCTGTATAACGCCGCCGCCATCGACGAGAGCCGCCTCCTTCCGAGAATGGCCAAACTACCGAAGTAACTCGCCTTGACTTCCGCTTTATGTGAGCCAGAAGTTTGGGACTCTGACTCGATCTTTAATCCGCCAGGGCTTGCAGAATCTCCCGGCCCCTCGAACGGTGCAGCCTCCTCAGATGAGGAGTGACCCGTGATCCCTTCGTGAGGACCCAAGCGATCCTTGATAGTTGGTTTGGTGGTGGTGACGGAGTTGGCTTCACCACCGCTCAAGTGTGCACCTTTGACCTTGAGGCGCAGCCGGTCTTGGGCTTTGGTGTTGAACTTGAGACACCTATAGCCTTAAGTGTCGGTGACAGAGCGTGGGCAACGGTTGGGGCACCGCTAGACTTGGGCCTCCAAACCCGGGTGATATGCTGGTAGCTTCATTACCACCTCCTTCTTCACCACGAGCCTCGCCGCACCAAAGCTCGCGGCTCGCAGCAGGAGTGCGCTTCGGATGCGCCTCGAGGTGGAGCGTTCCTTTGACACGGACCCACTCGCCGGTTGACGGCTTGGATAGACTGCCGATCACTTGAGGCTAAAGCCTCTGCTGAAGTTCGATCTTAGATCCGCCAGAAGGACCCCATCCACGGATTGCATGGCCTTGGCATGTTTGCGCCGCCATGCTTTGTCGCTTTGGCGGCTCGCTGGAGAGTGCAGCGCATCATCGGCGCTCATCTCGGCACCATCCGACTTGGCGGAGATTTCGCTACCTACGGCACGGGGCTGGACTCGCCCGGGCTCTACATCGAGGCCCATCGGTTCTCCTTGCAGGAGTCCTTCTTGAGCCGGCGGGAGACGATCTCGAGGACGCAGGAAAGATACTCCTCAGCTGGTCGAACTCGAACCGACCTCTTCCTCCACCGATAGGGATCCGGTTATGCACTCCATCCACCTCCACCAGGCCGGTGGCTCCCATCGGGTCGCCTTGTTCGTGGGGAAAGTCGGTTTGTTATTCATTGTCCTTGAATTCGCTTACATTCTTTGGCCTACAACAAAATTCAAAAGAAATGCCTTTTATTTTAAGGCGCATAATGAAAATAAAAATTACAACTTCTTCCTCAGATGAACAAACACGGGATCTCGTATATCGATCCTCGCCATGGTTCTTTGCCCGTCGGACTTTTGTGTCCGTGGACCACCGCACCAATCCGTGTAGAAAATCGGGTTCGAACTACAGACGGGCTCATTTCACTAAGGAAACGGTTACCGAGGGGATCACACTCACTAAGGAGAGGATCGCCGGGATCACACTCACGGCGAGAGGATCACGAGCGGTGAGATCTACTAGGAGAAATCACACGCTATCCCCAGATTAAGACGCTTAATCTAGAGGGTATCTCAGAAGTTCGACCAATTCAGCTACCTTGGCGCTTGTAGATCCGACGTTGACTGTTCGTGTCACGGTGCCTGAACTGCGGCAAAAATCCGCCCAAAGTCCAAGCAGATCCGCCTCAATCCACCTCGATCCAAACTTTGAGTCAAAAAGAATCCGCCTGAATTCTCCCCAAAATCAAGTTTCCAAAACTACTGAAGCCTTCGAAATTCCACCAAAATCCCCCACCTGAAAAAGATCCCTCCCTATTTATACAAGTCGGGTTGCCGAGGTGCCTCTGCTAAGTTGGCCGAGGTGCCTCTAAGCAACTGTGCCGAGGTGCCTCTGCAACTGCCGAGGTGCCTCGCTGGTCGAGGTGCCCTATGAATTTGCCGAGGTGCCTCTACCAGGTTCAAACAATGCAGGTTCGCTGGCGCAGGTTCGCCAAGATGAACCGAGGTTCGCCAGATCGCGAGGTTCGCCTCGAATGAACCGAGGTTTGCCGCCAGAACCGAGGTTCGCCAAAATGAACCGAGGCTTTGCCAAGTGAACACGAGGTCGCCAATGGCGCAGGTTCGCCAAAAGGTGAGGTTCGCCAAAAGGGGTTCGCCAAACGATGCGAAGGTTCGCCGTAGGCGCAGGTTCGCCAAAATGAGCCGAGGCTTCACCAAGTGAACACGAGGTCGCCAAATGGCGCAGGTTCGCCAAAGCGCGACGCTCGCCGTAAGGCGAGGTTCGCCGAAGGAACCGAGGTTCGCCAAAATGAGCCGAGGCTTCCAAGTGAACACGCAGGTCGCCAAATGGCGCAGGTCCGCTGGGCGACGCTCGCCGTAGGCGCAGGTTCGCCGGAGAGAGGTTCGCCGAACCGCGAGGTTCGCATATGCAGGCTCGCCAGATGGCGAGGTTCGCCAAAGGCGAGGTTCGCCGCTGTTGGCCGAGGTGCGCCGCTGCTGTTTCCGCCGCTTTCGTCTTCCCGCTTAGGCCCCGCTTATTCTCGACTCTTGGCCTTTCCGCACTTAGGTTCCGCTCAGATTTGGTTCCGACTAACTCTGGTTCGCTCCGCTCAACGGTCCTCGAATCTGATCGCTCGCTCAAGTCCCGGCGAACCGTGTTTGACGCCGCTGGTTTGCCGCCGGTTCGCTTTAACGATTCGACGTCCGTGATCATTCGATGGGTTGTTATTCACGACTTCGCCACGAAGTTAGTTTCGGGGATCTTGTAAGTATTTTTCAACGCCTACACCATTATACAAAACAGAGGGATGATTCTCAAGTGGAGGGTAAACCATTTTTCTCCCTGCACACTTTACTAAAGAACTCCTACTGTTCATTTTCTTCTCCACTCAAGCACACTGCTGACTTGATCGTCGGAGGTACAACGGGGGAAACCAAGCCCCGTCCTCTTACGCGCTTCTGCTTGTGCAGGGGGAAGATCAACCCAACTCAGAACCGGATATTCGAGGAAGAAAGCGAATCCCCATCACCTTTAATCTCAAACCTGTTTTGACTCTTTAGTTCATTTGGCAGCCCCGCCACCAGAGGGTCAGCCATCAAGGGGGATACGGGATCCTAATCGTCTCAACAACATACTTAATTGATTGTGTGATTATAACCATCAACAGTTAGTTAGCTGATTCTAGATGTATTATTCATTTGATTCAAGTGTGTTGTCAAAGATTCTCGCAACAGAAAGCGAATTAAGACAAGTCTTAGCATAGACGGATTGTATCGCTTGGACCACCACACCGCCTCTCTCTCTATTGGGTCCGACTACTCTACCTCTGCTCTTTGGCATCATCGGTTAGGACATCTTTTAGTACATTGTCTGAAAACTTTAGTTGAGACGGGAGTCTTAGGATCATTTTCTTTTTATGCTCGAAATAATCGTATTGATTATCATATTGCAAAACAAATTTAGCTTTTGTGACTCATAATAATATTTCTATTAAACCGCTTGATTTAATACATGCTAATATTTAGGTCCTTCACCATTTGCATCCATGTCCGGTTATAGATATTATGTGAGCTTTATTGATAATTTTTCTAACTACATTTGGGTCTATCTCTTGAAATCACGTGCGCATTCTTTGATATATACAAAGACTTTACCAATATAATTTATACTCAATTTAATAAGAGAATTAAAGTCTTTCGATCTTAAAATGCATGTGAATATATTTCCTCATCTATGAAAAATCTTATTAAGTCACATGGAACTATTGATCAATAGTCTTGTCCTCACACACTAGAAAAGAATGGTGTTAAGCGCAAACATCTTCACATTCTTGAAATAACATGTGCTATGCTCACTACACATGTTCTTTGATCTTTTGGGTTGAATCCCTTCTCAACGCGATCTTGTTAATTAATATTACCATGCCATCTTACGATAAATTTTCATACTCACTACACAAAACTCGCTTTAATTATCCCATGATTCAAGTTTTGATCGTGTTTGTTTTGTTCTTCTTCCACAAAATGAACTAATAAGTTGTCACCTTGCTCAGCCTTGATGTATCATGTTAGGATACAGCTCATGTCACAAAGGGTATAGATTTATGATCCTAATAGTAGAAGAATTTGAATATCCCTCATGTCATATTCTTTAAAAATTTGTACTACTAATCATCAAATAATGAGTTGAATTTGTCCTTTCTTGACTTATCTACATCCACATCGACATTACCATGTCATCGACACTCTTGTTCCATCCTCATCTCTAGGCCAACTTCACCCCTTCAAGGATACTATGGACATGACTACTCCAGCTCGGTTCCTCGACCGTTGTACTACAAACATCACCACGCCACCTCCACCACCATCGCCACCCCCACCAAACATTTACCCAATCACGCCACCATACCGCCACCACACAATGTAATCCTACTCAAATCATCACCCACCTTCGAGCTTGTTTAACCAACTTTTATTTCCCTAATTTTATATCCTTTCTTGCCATTATATATTCTTTACAGAATCGCAAATCTTGTTCTCCGAGGTGGTTTAGTATCCCAAATGGCGCAAGTTGCAGAAGAATTACGTGCTCTTCACAGATTTATACATGGGATCTTTTTCCCAACACATGATGTGACCGACCGCTTGCAAGTGGATATTCAAAGTCAAAACAAATTCAGATGGTTATGTTGAGCATCACAAAGCCGCGGTCTTATTGCTCGTGGATTTTCATGGAGTACGGTATAATTATGAGGAGACTTTGCACCGTGGCCAAAATCACATCTATTCGTGACACTTATTGCCGCCGGGCTAATCGACATAGGGATTTACATCGATGGATGTGAAAATGTCTTCCTTAATGGTGAACTTATAAAGACTTTTACATGCAACCACCATCTGTTGTTGCTCCTTCCTCTCATGTGTGTCATCTCAACGCGCTCTATGCTTCCTCAAACGGCCCCTCACACTTGGTTCAAGCTCTTTCAAAAATCTATTCTTTCTATTGGATTTACTTAAAAGATCGGTGGATTATGTTGATGTTTTACCGTATTTTCTTTTTAGGTCACCATTCTCCTCTTATATGTTGATGATATGATTATTATTGGGGATGATATATCTATTGTCCGTAATCTTAAGCTACATATTTAGAGTTAGTTTGAGATGAAGGACCTTACACACTTACACTACTTTCTTGGGATTGAGATTGCTTACTCTCCTCACGATTTTCTTCTGTATCAGCAGAAGTATATTTTAGATATCCTTGAGCGAGCCACTCTAGCAGATGCCTCACTTGCTATATCTCCTCTTGTTACGACCCCCATGGAGCTACATTTAAAACTTTGTCAATCAGATGGTGATCTTCTACTGAACCCCACTCGATATTAGGAACTTGTGGGTGCCTTGATTTATTTGTCTGCTACTTGTTCAGATATATATTATGCTATTCGCACTGACGATTGTTCACTATGCAGCCATGATCAGACTTCTTCACTATCTTCAGGGTACTACCATTTGCTCTTTATTATTTCCATCTGATTCACCTTTTACTCTATGAGCATGCACTGATGCTGGCTGGGCTAATGATCTTGATACTAGATGATCCACCACTGGGTATTACATGGTTCTTGGTTCGTCTCTTATTTCTTGGTGTAGCAAACGCTAACACACGCGATCTAGCACTGAGGCAGAGTATCGTGCTATGGCCCAACACATTGAGGTGAACTATCATATTGTCCGACAAAATTATAATACTCATAGTATCTCCCTTCCTTACATACCATCCAAAAATCAACTTGAAGACATGTTCACTAAGGCATAAACAACTGCTAAGCTGCTATATTTCTTATCTAAAGTTTCGGTGTTTGATCCACCTTAAGATTGAAGGGGGGCTGTTAAGATTGTGTATATATCTATGTGTGTGAAGGGGGGGCTGTTAAGATTGTGTATATATCTATGTGTGTACATGCCGCGTATTAGACTACATGCCACGTATTAGCCCACTCAGTTCAATGTATTTTCTATATATCTAAGATCAACACGACAAAGATTATTCTCTCCTAATTATCGTAAGTTAATAATGCTTACGATCCGCTGGCTCGTGGATGGTTCCGCTCTCCGAATTTGTTCATTATGCACTATATGAATTCACGCTTTTAAGGAGGGGGTTGTGAAAAGTATTAAAGTTAAATGGGGTTTTCTCGATAAACCCTAAACTTAAGAAGGGGTGGGGGTTTATGATATTTTAAAAGTTATGGGTGGTTATTTGATAATCTCACAAAGTCGAGGGGAGTTTTCTAATATTAGCCTTTAATAATATATTTGGAGAGTTTTTTTTTTTTTTTGCAACCTTAAATATTTCATGAGCAGAGAATTGAGACTTGATTTTATTGTATTTGTAGAGAGAAAAATCTTGCATCAAATTTCTGTGTAAAGCAAAGTGACCGCCACTTGACACCACTTTGCTCCCCACAATATAATATCCACACTATTAAAATTCCACATCCACTAAAACCAACCACTATTTCTTTAAATAAAAAAAAGGAAAGAAAAGGAAAAAAAAAACCAATCACTGAAAATCTTAGGTGACCCCACAATTAGGTGATCCCTAAACTCTCCCCACGAGATCCCCAAAATCTAACACCAACTAACTCCGTACTAATTGTCTACACACTAAAATATGGGCTAATTTGATTAACGATTGAAAATGACGATCCTGACGGATGACACGGATCCATGTTTCGATTTGCGATCGACGGACCCGAAATGGTTCGACGGATTTATCCTCACTCGACCACTCGATTCGCCTGATTTCGATCTCGACCAAATTTTCCTTCTCTCCCTTCCCTTATTGTCTTCGCCTCCATCTCTCTTTTTTCTCCTCTCTATCTCTCCATCTTCTTTTCCCCACTCCTCCTCCTATCTTTCTTCCTCCCTCCTTCTCATTGTTTTGGAGGAGGGGATGGAGGCAATGAGGAAGGGAGAGAGATGGAGGTAGAGGGAGAGAGAAAGAGAGATGGAGGATGGAGGATGGGGGGGAGAGAAAGAGAGATGGAGGAGGAGGGAAGAAGACAATGGGGAAGAGGGGAAAGAGAGACATGGAGGGAGGAGGAGAGGAGAGAGAAAGAGAGATGGAGGATGGAGGGAAGGGGGGGAGAGAAAGAGAGATGGAGGAGGGAGGGAGGGGGTAAAAAGAAAGAAGAATTAAAATTTAGAGGACTAAAATGTAAGTTTAAAAATTCCAAATACGGAGTAGGCCTTTTGGTTAAGTGAATCACTTTTTAGGCCTTATTGTCGCATGAGTCAATTTTTAGGCCTTATTGGAAACCGTGTGTCAATTTTTAGGCCAATTTGGTAATTTAGCCCTAAAATATGCGACCTAATTTCAGGTCCCCCCTCCCCCACTAAAGACCTTTAAAATTAGAGTTATTAAATACCTCAAAGCTCACCTAATTTTTTAACTTGAATACCCTAGAATTCACCTAAAAACGAGAAAATTCAACAAAATGTAATATTGATACTCTAAAAAATTTCCCAAAAATAAAATCCCAAAGTTTAACAAATTTTTACTTTAAGACCCCAAAGTTCAACAAAATTTGACTTTGATAACCAAAGTTTTAACTTTAATGTCGAGAATTTATTTTTACCCAAAATAATATAAAATTATTTGCCAATTAAAGGTAAGGGATCTGATGAGATGAACTCAAATTTTAAGGGGTTTTGTCTCACACCCTAAAGTTCAGGGTTTGGCGGAATAAAAAATTCAAGACGGTTATGAACAACACACCCAAAGTTTAGGTTCAATTAAAATAGCTGATGGGGCTAAACCCCTACCTTTAAACTTAGAGTTATTTGCACTTAAATGTATCAAAATTTACCTCATATTTAACTTTAATACCCTAGAATTCATTTTACCCAAAAATACTACCAAGTTCAAAAAATATAATATTGATACTCTAAAATTCTTTTGCCCAAAATCCCAAAGTTTAATAAATTTTAACTTCGAGACTCTTAAAGTTCGATAGAATTTGACTTTGATAACTAAACTTTTAAAAAATTTAGAATTTGATGATAAAAATTTTGAGGGCTTTTCGATCATTTCCTACGTGATTTAACAATGTTTATTTTGGGGATTTTCTATTATTGAGGGTTCTAGTGAGAATTTTGAGTCTTTAAAAGTTAAGTGGCAAAACATCCAAACTTATTGGGAGTTTAATGACAATTACATAAAAATCAATTTCCACGCCTTCATTAAGGGCGAAACAAATATAAAGATGCCAATTCCAAGACGCTTTTGGGAATATTTGAAAAGACATTATTGAGATGAAATTTGCTTTTCTATATTTCTATGAAGACAACCAACAATCCCTAGTATATGACTTGTATTCTTTGCAAACAAATAAAAGGTTTGCTTTTGAAAAGTAAATTTGAAATGAATCATTTTCTGGACCCTACGTGAGCACATGAAAACCTATAAACAATCTGATAAGTCATAAATATCTATTTGAGATGAAAAATACCTAATTTAACATCCGGAGACCAGTTTGACATGAAAAAAATCACACGCAACCTGTAATAACATGATTATTGATAATTTTATGTAATCACTTTTCATGCATGTTTAATTTAGAATGAAATGTAGTTTATGAATGTGGGCTCTAACTTGGTCAATATCATCATTGTTAGCCATCCAAAGGCAATATTGAAAAACATTGCAGTTGCTAAACTCGTAATTTTGACAATCATCATAGCCTATAAGTTAAAACAATCACCAATTAAAACTCATGACATTGCAGTAGCCATCCAATACAATGTAGATACATTGTAGGTTGCTAACGCATAATTTTTAATTATCATATATATGGTGACTTATAAAACCCGCACAAGTTCAATGAAATTTTTTAGTATTCTAGAATATTCACATAAACCGGAAAATATGCATAGAAAACCACAAGCTTGTAGACAAACAAAAATCCTCTAGGCGAGGGTCACGAGCACCCTAGTTGTTAAAGGCGCAGGCTCGCGGTAGGGCTGAGGCTCGACCATACAAACTTCAAAACGAGACTCGCCAAGACGAGGCTCGACCTCAACACGAGGTTCGCACGGGAGCGGAGTTCAATCATAACACGAGGCTCGCACGAAACGAAGCTCAACAATCATATGATGAGATTCCCCAACACTTAAGTTTGACGAGGCTCGCCACAAGATCAAAGTTGGCGGCTCCCCACAACTTCAAAATTTGGCGGTTCTCCATTCGTGACGAGGTTCGCCACAACAAAGGAACTCGCCATTCAAACGAGGTTCGCCACAACAAAGGAACTCGCCATTCAAACGAGGTTCGCCTACGCAGCGAACCTCACCATTCAACCGAGGTTCGCCACAACAAAGGAACTCGCCATTCAAACGAGGTTCGCCTACGCAGCGAACCTCACCATTCAACCGAGGTTCGCCACAACAAAGGAACTCGCCATTCAAACGAGGTTCGCCTACAACAAAGGAACTCGCCATTCAAACGAGGTTCGCCACGCAGCGAACCTCACCATTCAACGAGGTTAGCCTACAGCGGTGAACCTCACCATTCAACCGAGGTTCGCCACAACAAAGGAACTCGCCATTCAAACGAGGTTCGCCTACAGCAGCGAACCTCGACATTTATATGAGATTCGCATTAAAATGAACCTCGACATCCAACCGAGGTTCGCCACGCAAATGGGCTCGCCATCCAACCATTTCATACAAGATTCGCCTACAAGAAATAAGCTTACCATCCAACCATTTCATACGAGGTTCGCTCTACGCCAGTGGGCTCGCTATCCAACCAAAATGCATAAACGATCAACCGAGGTTCGCCAAGCAATGGGCTCGTTAGCAAACCGGTTCACCCAAGTAGCTTAACCTCGCCATTCAATCAAGGTTCAGCCACAATGAAGAGCTAAGCTCGCCATCTAACAAAGCTCGCACCGCCATAACAAAGAAAACCAACGCCACGAAGGCCACGAAGCCACGATAAACACGGGTTAAATGGTGGGCATCGGTTATGCCCACTAACCTACGCCTTCACGATTCCAAAGATGATAGTTACATGCTTAAGGCCCAATAAATAGCCGTGAGCAGCTATGAGGAAGGGGCTTTGAACTTTTGAACTTTTGGGAAAACCCAAAGACTTATGCCGCAAGAGAGATTGAGTTCTTCATCAATCATCAACAACTTTGTGCCGATCGTCAACTAAAGCCGGATCTCTACGTGAGCATTGAGTGAAGCCTTCTTTCGCCACCAAGAACCCATACAAAAGAGAAGTCAAATCAATCTCTTCCTCTCAGAATCGAGAGTGTGATTGTAATCTTTTCTCAAAGTCAATCAAACAAAACTTTTTCGACTTTACGTAAGATGGATGCATTACAAGGGAGCAACCGCTCATTCATTTAACCGGTGGTGGCTAATCGACAAGGTTGCGGTTGGAACCGAGGTTCAAACCTTGGTCATCGAATTTGATCAAAGTAAGTACGAGGAATTTCTTTCCTCTAGGGCATCTAGCCCTGAAGACACGCTAGTGTCGCCGAAGTCTCGTATGAGACTTCAGCCCCGTGGCTTCGCTGAATCCTCTCGAGTGAATCCTCGACAATCACCGCTCTCAAAGACAAGGCTTCAAAAGTCAACCGGTTAAGAAATGGGTTGTTAAGCAACCCAAGTCCACTTCGATGATGTTAGCCGTTTGGCTTTTGGCGACTCGTCGCCTGTGGAGGAGACCGACCTCCAATGGTCCACTCTCGACGCGCTGCATAACGCCACGACGTAACCAAGCTCGCCGACGCGTTCGAAGCTTTGGTCTCGCTGGACGGATTCCACTATCGTCCAAGAAAATAAACGAACCTCGCCATCATCGGGGTTCATTCAAAACAAGACGGTCGCCTAACGGCTAACCTCGTTTACAAGACGGCGTCAACCGCCAACCTCAAGCTACAAGACTAACGCCGCCCCGCCGCGAGCCTAGTCCAAGTGGCGAACCTCGTCGCCGAGTCCAAGTGGCGAACCTCGTCAGCTTCTCCTGCCGCTAACTCGCCACAACGCCGAGGTCCTCAAAAGAACGAGCTCGCCCAAGTGGCTAACCTCCCTACATCGCGGAGGTCCCTTGAAGGACTAACTCGCTTGAATGGCTTAACCTCGCCAAAGAACATGAGGTCCCTTTAAAGGGATGAACCTCGCCCAAACAATGAACTTCGCCAACATGAGGTCTCCTCTAGACAGATCTAACTCTGTAACAATAACCTCGCACAAAATCAAAGGAAATGGCAACCTCGCCAGTTCGCCAAACTCGATCCAGAAGCCTCTCTCATATGAGGCTCGCTCTTCGTAATCAATTGGGGTACACCCACTATTGATCTCTCGCGGATTACCTCACTCGCAAACGTGATGCTAGTCATATGCAATCTCATTGTTGCCGGAGAAGCTTATTTCGCATGCGCCAATGTTCATCGACGCATCGCCTTCGCTTTTGAGCGGTCGCCCAACCCGCCAACCGCATCGGCGATTCCACCATAAAAGCGGAACCCGCGATGGTCATGGAGTGACCATCAACATGGTTGGGAGAGTGAGCAAGACCCCAACAGAAGTCCGAGTCGCCGGACTCAATATTCCCTGTGGTTACGAGGTGCGTTAATCAATAGCCAAGGCCTATCGGGCACCCGCTCGCACCGAGCCGCCAATCCCGCTTGACTATAGCCACTACCGGGGTACTTCAAGAACATGAGAACTCGCATTGCCGCCTCAACCTTCAACACCGATTTCAGTGACTGCTGTCCTCATGGCCAACGAGAGGAAGAGATGACACGAAGAATAGAAGAGCAACAGCTACTATTCTTGCACAACAAGAATCTATCAGCGCTTAGAGATGATGATGGAGAAACCGGTGGGCAAGAAAAAGATGGACTAACGAGGATCCAAATCAAAGCAAGAAGACTACGAGAGGAATCACGATGTCCATTCGATGTCATCCTAAGCGAATCGAACCCGCACAAAAGAGCAAGATCATGTGTTGCGGGATTTCCAAAAGCAACCGGATGCTCAAACCCAAGGACAATCTAAGGAGCCGGGGTGGCGAGGCCATATCCTATAGAATGGGACGATGTCCCATATCCTCCAAATTCAAGCCGCTTAATCGGTGCGCTCGACGGAAAAGTTCTCCGTCACAACACATCTACTACTTTCAAGCGCAAACCGGCATATAACGGTAATGATCCTATTATGACCCGATTATTCATTAGCACTCTTTAAGGAGTCGCCTTGAGTGGTTCCGGGTTAGAGCCCGGTTCTATCAACTCTGGAAAGATCTCGCAAAGACTCTTTATGGCCCGATTTTTGATGATGACACCGAGGTGTCTATGGCCACTTTGTCGAAAAGCAAAAGAAGACGGAGTCCGTCAAAGACGCTCGCAAGCTTATCTGACTCGTTTTGCACTCCGACCAGCCTCAGCTTATTCATCTGATGGGATGCAGAGCCAACCTCTCGATCAACATACTTTCTAAGATGGGTGCGCTTGAGGCATACTCTTGGAAAGAATTGGTGAGGCAAGGCTAACAAGTTGAAAACATGATTAAGAGGATCGAGGCAGAGGAACCTCGTGACTCTCGGCCCCAAAAAGGGGTAACCTGTAATAATTTTACTCCTCAAAAGCAATCAAGGAAGGAGACTCTAGGCTGTGGAAGCCCAACCTACTTCAAGATCCTTCAAGCGTAAATCAAACGCTTCGACAACCGCCCTCGAAGAAGTATGATTTTAAGGATGACCGTGTTATCCCAATCCTCAAAACTTTACTTAAAATGAACAAGATCACGCCTCGAAATAAAGAAGCCGGAGGAAGCTTCAAGGACGATGATCCAAAATATCGATGTACCATCGAATGGTACACCATCCGACGGGTCATGTTACATATTGAAGGACAAGATCCGTGTCTTGCTAGAAGGTGTGTTATGACTCGCGGAGGATCAAAAGAAGGTGTCTCAGAAACATGGTCGCCTCCAATTTGGCGATTTTATGAATTTCCGCGGTGACGGTAAAACCGATCCATCAAGCGTAAGCCAAAGTTGTGAACTTTGATCTCCAAATGCGGAAGCACAAGATGAACAATGGACTTTTCAAAGTCGAAGGGAAGTCTTGTAACGCCACCGGCTGGCGCCGAAAAGGAGCGAAGTCAATGACTTACCGAAGCAACAAACCGCCGCCGCGACATCATGTACCACGCTAATACCGAGGCTTTAAAGAGTTCCTAAGGGAGTACCCCGAGGTAACGCCTGGAGCAAAGAAAGGAGCCGCTTGGTGGGTCCAAGACAAAGGAGATCCGCTACAACAAAGCACTCGTGAAGGACATGCCCGAACTTCAAGTTCCTTTCCACCACCGCAGTTAGCTCAACTCTCCAACATCCCTACGGTATTTATTTTGAGTTTTATGCTTCAATCTACCGTAGAAGCTCATGAGAAGCGCCATGGATAATGAAGCCGCTCTCGCCATTTCCCGTAAAGGACAACAACAGTTGTGCCCAATGTCATCGTTTTCAAAGGCCAATGCCTTGCATTACTTTTTCATCGATGACATGCAAGTGAAGAACCCAAAGCACGATAGGTTTCGTACCTTCAAGCAGGTATCGAACGTATGGCGCTTGTTCTGACGGAGCCGCGAGAGCAACCCATGATGGCCCCAAGAAGCCGAGTGGGTAGTAATCGATATCTCCCAAAACCACGGATACCACGAAATGTGGTCGTTATCGGAACCATGCACCAATAACGAGCGCAGTACAATGCGCTATTGATTGGTCTCGACATAGCCAAACATTTAGGTGTGAAACATCTTGAAGCATTTGGGGATTCACAGCCTAATCGTTAAACAACTAAGAGGAGAGTATGAAGTCGTGCACGAGGACCTTATCCTCATCATGTACCACACGCTTTAGCCGCAATACCCCTTTGAAAGCTTTTACATTGATCATGTACCCCGCTTGCAAAATACTTATGCATGTACATGCCTCTTGCAAATTTATGCTAGCCCCTCCGAGAATGCTACTCAAGAGGTTAGTGTGTCTAGTCGCATGAATTATTTCGACCGAAATATGCGTATCCAAGCGCCGAAGACTAACCTAAGTCATTTGAAGCACGACCGGCGGTTCTCGATCATCGATTATGTCTTGCATGGGATATTACCCAAGACATAAAAGAAAGAGAGTCAATTCGCCGATCTAGTATCAAGATTTTACTATGATTCCTAATTACGTGACTTTGTATAGAAGGTCATATGATGGGTTACCGCTCTCGATGTTTGTCAA
>WHSE01000345.1:0-25094 GCA_012295165.1 Asparagus setaceus | reverse complement strand
GGACCGATTTCCAATGGGAGAACCGCTTCACCAGACCGAGAATACTGGGTCTCCATTGGCGGCGTATTTGAGCGATATGCCAGTGAAAGCTCCGAAGTTTATCATCCCAATCTCGCTTGTTATTTTTCACAAGCTTCACAAAATTTTGATAATTGTCTTGTCAACGCCAACTAATCCATTTGCAACCGATTATAAGCCGCTGACGACGCCTTGTATTTTGAATTTCGCGAAAACCGGATGAAGGAATTGTCGATGAATTGGGGACCGCTGTCATGCACGATCTGTCTTGGAACACCGTGTCGGTAGATGACATGGTGTTTGATAAATTTGACGACGGTATTCGCCTTTACTTCTTTTAGCGATTGCTTCGCCCACTTGAGAAGTAATCGGTGATCGCTAGAATAAACCGACGCCTTGATCGACGGAGGAAAATGGGACCTACAACGCCCATTCCCATGTCTCGAATGGCCAGATGCCGAAGGATGCAATCACCGAGGCCGATGCATATAATTCAAGCGTGAATTTGACACGCGTGGCATTTCGAAGGCATCGATCGCCATTAATCATTGGCCGGCAGCCCATTCTCCATTCGATCAGAGTTTGGGACCAGGTAGACTACATTCATTCTTTAAGACCTCTTCGCTCTTTGTTTGAGAGGCATCGAGTAAAGACCATCGCATTCTCTACATATAGCATCCGTCTCCGTGGTCGAAGAATCTTTGAGCTCTTCGCCGGATTGACTTCTTCCTTCACGCTCACGGATGAGAAGTTATGGTCACTGAAGCTCGTCCGCGAAAATACCGGCTTTAGTTCAGACGACGGTGAGGGGGCCCGCCCGCTTCCTGCCGGACCGGTGGGCAGGGAGCTGGCCCGTGGGCCCGGCGATCGAGACGCGGCGGGCGACGTGATAAGGGGAAAAGGAGAAGGGAAGTGAATGGTGCGATCATACCAACACTAATGCACCGGATCCTATCGTACTCCGCAGCTTAAGCTGCTTGGGCGCAGAGTAGTACTAAGATGGGTGACCTCCCCGGGAAGTCCTCGTTGCACCCTCCTTTGCCAGGGCCTTGCCGAGCCATTTTTCCTCCTCATTATTATTATTATTATTATTTTTCATCGACATCCTTTTTTCCTCGCTCGCTGGCCGACGCCAGGAATAAGATTCCAGAAGCACGATTCTCGAGTTCTCAATGAGGTTTGCTGAACCAAACATCGATCACTACAAGAACCCTCCTCCCTGATGAGAAGTTACTGGAGCTCGTCCTCGCTAAAATGCCGGGTTTTCTTAGTTCAGACGACGGGCCTGCCCGCTTCCCCAAGGCCGACCTGTAGGTAGGGAACGGGTGGGCCCGAGGATCGAGAGACGCGGCGGGCTTGATAAGGGTAAAAGGAGAAGGGGAGTGAATGGGTGCGATCATACCTCAAAGACTACTGCACCTGGATCCCATCAACTCCGCAGTTGTTGCATCGGGCGCAGAGGAGTACTAGGATGGGTGACCTTGTATCGAAAAAGTTTATTGATTGAATGAATGTATTACAATCAAATTCTCTCGACATGAGGAAGAGGAGGTTGATTTGACTCCTCTTTTGTATGGGTTCTCGTGGCGAGGATGCTTCACTCGATGCTCGAAGTCGAGGTTGCTTCCCGCTGACGATCGCACTCAAGGTCAGCGGTGATCAAGAGGTTGTTGGAGAGGTTCCCGATCTCCTATGCCACGCGTTGAGCCCAAAAGTTCTCAAACTTCTTCTTTTTTCCTTCTCTACCTTACTGGGCTTGGCTATTTAATGGAGCCCGCCGCAGACCGCGGCGGCCAAGCTACGAACGCCGGCCGCTACAAGAGTGAACCGCTACAAAGAAAGCCGGCCAAGCAAAGAACGCTGCGTGGCTTAACCTCACTCGTGCCGCGGGCGAAGCCCGCTCAATGTCGAGGTTCATCCGCTGAAGGCTAACCTCGTTGAGCCGGGTTCACCGCCAGGCTTAACCTCTGGTTGAATGTCGGGTTCATGCCGCCTGTAGGCTAACCTCGTTGAATGTTGAGGTTCACCGCCGTAGGCTTAACCTTGCTTGAATGTCGAGGTTGAATGTCGAGGTTCACCGCCGAGGCTAACCTCGGTTGAATGTCGGAGATTCACCAGCCAGAGGGCTAATCCTCGGCGAATGTCGAGGTTCACCGTAGGCTTAACCCCTGCTGGAATGTCGTGCCTCGCCGCAATGACGAACTCCTGCTGAATGTCGACCGCCGCAATGACTTAACCTCTTGAATGTCGAGCTCACGCAATGACGAACCCTGTTGAATGTCGAGCCTCTCACGCCATGACGCTAGTAAGGCAGCCTCGGCTAAACTTTGTGGTTGTGGGCTATTTGGCCTATGCACGAAGCCTGCCCGTCAGTGGGAGCTCCAAGTCTTCACGCTGAAGCTTGTGCTTGAGGCGAAGCAGCCCTTGCGTGCGAGCCGCTTTACCGCCAGCCTCAACATGCTACTTAAGGACTCGTCGAACTCTTCAAACCGTATGTCGGAATTGGACGAATTATATATGAAAATCGGCTATCTCGACGATCGAGCCAATTGTTTCTTGGCCGTTTTGCCCAATTCCTTCCGGTTCGAGAGGTATCATCACTTTGTCTATTTTGTAAAGTCAAGCATTCAGTGAACTTAACCTTTAGGCGGACTCGACTTCACTCGATGGACCCTTAAGCTCTTTTGCTCATTCCGAAGTTGTCGTAGGATTAAGGCAATTTTATTGCCTACGCATCTCCTCGGAAGTCCTCGTTGCACCTCCTTTTTGCTTTCACCAAGCGCCGAGCAATTTTTTTTCCTCCTTATTATTATTATTATTATTATTTTTCATCTTTTTCCCGCCGACGCCAGGAATAAGATTCCAGAAGCACGGATTCGGAGTTCAATGAGGTTTATGAACGGGTTACCGACCGCAACGCAACCCCGCCCCGATGAGAAGTTGCGGGTCACGCCGGCTCGCCCGCTAAAATGCCGGTTTTCTTAGTTCAGACGACGGCGAGGGGTCCGCCCGCTTCCTCACGCGACCGGAGGGGGTCCGGTGGGCCCGAGGACGGGAGAGACGGCATACGCGATAAGGAAAGGAGGGGAGTGAATGGGTGCGATCTACCAAAGACTAATGCACCGGATCCCATCGTAACGCCTACGCTTGCTGTTTGGGCGAGGAGTACTAGGATGGGTGACCTTGTAGGGTCGAAAAGTTTATTGATTGAATGAATGTATTACAATCAAATTCTCTCGACATGAGGAAGAGGAGGTTGATTTGACTCCTTTGTATGGGTTCTGGTGGCAGAGGATGCTTCACTGATGCTCGAGTCGAGGTTGCTTCCCTGCTGACGCATCGCATCTAAGGCCGCGGTGATCAAGAGGTTGTTGGAGAGGTTCCTGATCTCCTATGCGCATCAAAGTGTTGAGCCCCAAAAGTTCTCAAACCTCTTCTTTTTTTCCCTACTCTTACCCCGCCGGCTTTGGTTATTTAATGGAGCTGCCGCAAGAATCGCGGCACCGCTACAGAACGCTGCCGCTACAAAGAACGCCGGGCCGCATAGCATGAACCGCTACAGCAAAGTGGCCATGGCAAGAACGCCGGTGGCTTAACCTCGCCGACTCTAGTGTCAGCGGGCGAAGCCGTTAATGTCGAGGTTCATCAGCCGAGGCTTAACCTCGCTGAGCCGCCGGTTCATCATTGTAGGCTTAACCCGGCTTGAATGTCGTTCATCGCTGAAGTAACCTCGTTGAATGTCGAGGTTCACCGCTGTAGGCTTAACCTTGTTTGAATGTCGAGGTTGAATGTCGAGGTTCACCGCCGTAGGCTAACTCGGTTGAATGTCGAAGATTCACCGGCCAGAGGCTAAATCGTTGAATGTCGAGGTTCACCGCCAGAAGGTAACCTCGGTTGAATGTCGAGCTCGCCGCAATGACGAACCTCGGTTGAATGTCGAGCTCACAGAATGACGAACCTCCTTGAATGTCGAGCCCTCACGCCATGACGTTGTAGGCGCAGAGCTCACAAACTTTGAGGTTGTGTAATGCATTTTGGCCTATGCACGAAGCCAAGTCTGCAGCAGGGAGCTCCAAGTCTTCACGAAGCTTGTGCTTGAGGTCCAGCTAAGCTCCTTGCAGCGAAAGCTCGCTTAAGGCGCAGCCTTTAACATGCTACTAAGGACGGGTCGAACTTTCAAACCGTATGTCGGAATGGACATAATTATATATGAAAATCGACTATCTCACGGACGAGCCAATTGTTTTGGCCGTTTTGCCCAATTCCTTCCGGTTCGAGGTATCAGCACTTTTGTCTATTTTGTAAAGTCAAGCATTCAGTGAACTTAACCTTTAGGCGGACTCTGACTTCACTCGTGATGGACCCTTAAGCTCTTTTGCTCATTCCGAAGTTTGTGTGTAGGATTAAGGCAATTTTTATTGCCTACAAAACCCTCCAAAGTTTTCTTCGACTTGAAATGATTGAATGGAGTCCGAACACTTTGGATATGAAGACTTGTAAAAATGGTCGCCGCAAGCGCATCGAGCGAGGAACACGTAAATTTGAATTCTTCCTGCGCCTAATGATCGCCTCTCTAGGATTTTTAGCAAACCCCGCCTATCAACGGATTTGATGTGCTTTACCGACACCATTTGAATCGGCTAGCCATACTTTTCCCCTCAAGATGGTGAGTTTGGCGAGGAGTTTCTAGGCTTAATGCTAAAATCTCCCTCTATCCTTGCAGCCGCTCAAGCGCTGAATTAAAAGATAAGGGCAAATAGCCCGTAGGCCATCATGTGGAAATGATCGAATCGCTCGGGTTGACGAAGCATAACGATCACATCAAAAAGCAAATCGTTGTTTCGCTGGATCGGAGAGTATAACAACAAAGGATTACTTAACAAAATCATTTTAGAGGAATGATCATGGAGTAGTCAAGTCGCTCAGCTGACATGGGAGTATAACGATTATGGTTGAAATAGAGGCACATCGCGATGGTAGGCCACTATTCGGGAATGATCAATCGCCTGACATAAAAGTATAACGATCGCGGATCAAAAAGCAATCAAGTTGTTCGACGGAGAGTATAACAACAAGGATTACTTAACAAAGTCATTTAGGAAATGACTCGTAGCCGAATCGCTCAGCGACATGGAGTATAACGACTATGGCTAAAATAGAGGCACATCGCATGGAGGCCACTATCGAAATGATCGAATCGCTCAGGACATAAAAGTATAACGATCGCGGATCAAAAAGCAATCAAGTTGTTCGGACGGAGAGTATAACAAAAGGATTACGCAACAAAAACTATTTTAGGAAATGACTCAAGGGGTAGCTCAATCGCTCAAATGACATGGAGTATAACCACTATGGCTAAAATAGAGGCACATCATGGTGGAGGCCATTATTCAAAATGATCGAATCGCAAGACATAAAAGTATAACGATCTGATCAAAAAGCAATCAAGTTGTTCAAAGGACATGAGAGTATAACAACAAAGGATTACGAACAAAGTCATTTAGGAAATGACTCGCTGGGGTAGCCGAATCGCTCGACATACGGGAGTATAACGACTATGGCTAAAATAGAGGCACATCGCATGGTAGGCCACTATTCGAAATGATCGAATCGCTCAGCGACATAAAAGTATAACGATCGCGGATCAAAAAGCAATCAAGTTGTTCGACGGAGAGTATAACAACAAGGATTATTTAACAAAGTCATTTAGGAAATGACTCGCTGGGTAGCCGAATCGCTCAGCGACATGGGAGTATAACGACTATGGCTAAAATAGAGGCACATCGCATGGTAGGCCACTATTCGTGAGGGAGACATAGGGTATATTGCTTGGTTAACCACTATCCAACCCAAAGTCACTCTGACAAGTGACATATGGAAATGATCGTCGCTCAAAGCGACATAGAGGTATGACGACCGTGATCTAAACAATCAAGTTGTTCAAGAATCCCGAAGTGTAACAACTATGATGGGAATAGGGTATGACGACTTATTGGACAACGCCATTTGCGGAATGACGGCACGGATCACCGGAGGTGATTGTTAACCGACAAGAATTTGTGCGATGGGGCAACTTTGAGGGCTCACCATCCCATTGAAGAGGATTAGCAAGTTAATTTGTCGAGGTGTAATATTAACATGACAGTGGAGTGACCCGCCATCCCGCTTGGAGAGGATTGACGAGGAAATCTTGAGGGAACTATCGAGGTGATTGTTAACATGATAGTTTTAGGTCCCGCCATCCTATCAACGAGGATGGCAGAGAATTTGGAGGAAATTGGTTATCCGATGTGATCTAACATGATAACTTAATGGGAGTTTGAAAGAAGACCAGTACTTTTTCGTAAACTTACCATTAATAGGCATCATGACTGTCAGCCTTTGATTGGTTAAGCGGTATGCTCCATTCGAAAGTAAACAGATCCACCACCTAATGGTCCTTCCCATTTGGTTCAACTTCCCTTCTTTTGGAGTTCAAAATCATCGGGCGCCGGACGGCGAGAACGAGGTCGCCTTTCTGAAATACGACATCGGACTTTCTTTGTCAAATGCTTTAGAACCGGTCCGTAAAGCTCGATATGTCACGAGCCCGTGAATCGCTTCATCCAAAGATTTCGCTCCTCAAGGCCGGGCGATGATTTCCTCGTTGTCATTCCGTGGATAACGCTATTCAAGCGATGGATTTGAATTTAACGGTAAAATGGCTCTCACAACCATAAACCGTAGAATATGGGTGGTTCCGGGTGTGCGAACCGCGGTACCTGGTAAGCCCACGTGCTTTGCCCCAGCCTTGTCGCTCCAATCCTTCTTGTTTGAAGAGACCATTTTAGTAAGGATCTTGATGATCGCCTTGTTAAAAGCATCAGCTTGTCCATTCGCAAGGGTAGTAAGTCGTTGACGCCAGATTCGATTCAAATTTATCGTAATCGCGCGAAGGCATGACGACAAATTAAGTGGACCATTATCGGACACCGCTTCAAGACACCGCATCGTATATGACATGATGTTTAACAAACTTGATCACATCACTTGTCTTGACCAATCTCAACGGAACGGCTTCAGCCCACTTTGAGAAATACTCGCTATCGCCAATATGAAGCGATGTCCTTGAAGAAGGTGGAGAAATTGACCGACGATGTCCATTCCCACGCTTCAAATGGCCGACGCGGGCGTAGGATGCGTTCCGAGGTTGGTGAAGGTAATTAGCATGTATTTGGCACGCATGGCATCGCTTACGTAAGCCGCTGCATCCCTACCATCGCCGGCCAATAATAACCGAAGTCACGCACGTCCCATAACTTAGGTCCGTGTTGGTGTGCTCCACAAACAATATGAGCTTCTTTCAAGACTTGCTCGCCTTTAGTTGACGCACATCGGCAAAGAACCCATCATATGACCTTCTATACAAAGTCTCAGAATTGGGAATCATAGTAAAATCTTTGATGCTCGCCGATGAATCGACTTTCTTTTATGTCTTCGCAATATCCCATGCAAGACATAGTCGATGATCGGAACCGCCACTGCGGCTTCAAGTGACTTAGGCTCGCCTCTCGACCGCTTAATCAGAATGCATATTTTGGTCAAATAGTTGCCGACTAGTCACACTAACTTGCCGAGTAGCATTCTCGTGCGTATAGCGTAGCCGCAAGAGACGCCACAGATTCCGATAAGTGTTCCGCAAACGGGTACATGATCAATGTAAAAGCTTTCAAAGGAGTCGCCTAAAGTTATGGCCGCGATGATGAGGGATAAGGTCCTCGCGGCCCGACTTCAGATTCTCCTCTTAGTTGTTTTAACGACTAGCCGCGAATCCCCAAATGCTTCAAGGTGCTTCACGCCTAAATGTTTGGCTATGTCGAGACCAATCAATAACGATTATACCGCCACGCTATGGTGCATGGTCTCGATAACCACACGCCGCGGTATCACGCGGTTTTATGAGATATCAATACTACCCCACTCCGCTACAACGGGTCCGTGGGTCGCTCGAGGTTCACAAAGAACAACCGCCATACTGCTCTTAGAGACCGATTAGCTTCATAAGGTTCATCGCATGTCTTGATACAATTCGACTTTCCCTTTCAATGGATGATTAGCCATAAGATCACAATACGCCTTGACCCTTCATCGCCTCGAGGTTTGAAGTGAATGTCGATCGAGATAATAACAATGCCCATCTAGCCATTCACCATTCAACGTAGGGTCGGGTCATGAATACCGTGATAGGGTCAATTTTGAGATGACGGTATGGTCTCGGCCCCACTAGATAGTGCCGCATCTTTGGATGGCTAAGACCAAAGCCAAACATTCCTTCGAATGGGAGGGTATCGATATCGCCCCCGCATGTCCTACCGAGGTAATAGATTGCCTGCTCGTGGCCATTGTCATCGCCCCCGGTTAAAAGACTCCGCTAACGATACTCGTGAGCGCGGATGTAAATCGAAGGGCTTTCCCCGATGAAGAACTAACATGGGGATTAGAAAGATATGTTTTGATCTTCTTCAATGCCTTCCCGCAATCTTCATCCCAAACTAACGATACACCTTTCTTCATGAGCTTCGAGAATGGTTGACATTTCCCATAAATTGAAATGAATCGCTGTAAGCCAAACGCCTGGAGACAACGGCTCTCGAGGCTTCTAGAGGTGGAAGTTCTGGATAGCTTTGACTTTATCCGGTCGAGGCGATACCGTCTCGTGACCACTAACCCTAGGAATTTGCCACTAGACATCCCTGTGAAAGACTTAGTTGGGTTCATCTTCACCGATGTGCCCAGATTATCTCAAATGTCCGCCCTCAAGTCGCGTAAATGATCACTTTTGTGACGACTCTTGACCACTAAATCGCCTACGAGCATTTCTACCGCTTCCGTGAATGTTTTCTAAGATAGTGGTCATGGCACGGGTATGTAGCCCTCGCTGCTTCAAAAGGCATAATCAGATAACAAGATATTCCCGACGGTGTTCGAAAGCAAAGGTGCTTTTCATCATCGGTGCATTTTGATTTGATTGTACCCAAAAGCCATCCATAAAGACATCCTTTCAAACCCACACGCAGTTATCGATTTATAATATCCGTGGATTGGTAAAGGAAAATCATCTTTCTGACATGCCAATTTAAGTCTCGATAGTCAACGCGACGCCGGATTCGGCCCATTTTTCTTCAAAATGTATTATATTGGCTACCCAATCGGGTGTTGGACCTCCATGAACCTTGTTGATCGAGCTGATTTCTTTCTCAATGGCCTTCATGAATTGAGGGGAAAATCGCCGCTGTCGTTGTTTAACAGCTTAGCACTGCTCGATATTAAGGCAATGCATAGCCACTGAGGGTCTAAGCCGGCATATCTTCATAACTCCGCCAAGACATCGACATATTCCTCGCACTAAAGCGATAAGGCTCTTTTCTTCACCACAAACTATCGCTATGAATATGGGCTTCGGATTAGCTTCATCCCCCATATCAACTCTCGACTATTTTGTCATCAAAGGCGCTTCGTTGTTCAAAACGATGTTCCCATTGCATTCCAAGCCGTTGACTCGATCCTCGAATAGCGTAAGAGATCATCTTCTTGAATCTCTATTGATCAACTGAGGTCATATTCCATCGTGGACCCACTTTCTCGCCCTATATCCGGGCCAATCCCGTGAAGCCGCTGTAAGATGAGTGATCTGACTCACCTCACCGTAACGTACACGAGTACGGCGGCACTCATATCCCAACCCTTTACGAAGTTTTATGATAGTAATCATCGTCAGCCTTCCGACATAAGCAGATCGGATCGTGTCCTAATGCCTTTTCCGTAGCTTAGTCCTTCTTTGGAAGGAAATCATACCCCATTTTCTTCATCAAATTTCGCGCCGCCATGAAGTATGAGAATGGGGATTCCTTTCTCCTGCTTTTGGCTGCTCTAGCTCGCTGTATCGGCTGATTGACCTTCCCAAGGATAATGTCTTTCTGACGCTATTCCCGGCCGGTATCACAAAACCGCCACGAAGAGTCATTATGCCTTTGGGCCATCATGAACGACGACCGAAGTTGGCATGTGCAAGTAGGTTCAAAGATACAACCATAATGCACTTCGACATTAAGTCAAGATGACTTTTAACACCCGCGTATAGCTAAATCATAATCTTCATTGAAAACGACGATATCGCCATCTGACTTCCGACGACACAAAGGGTTTTACATCATTGAACACAACTCTTGTTCGGACTCTATGTCACCTCTCATTTCGCCATAGTCCTCGACCGTGGTTCATCGGTTCGGGTTCTCCTCAAGGTAGTGGACGTAATCAAGAAATAATTCTCCACACCTTTGAATGGTTGCCTTCCACACTAATGTTTTAACCATCCCTCTTCATCTACATACTTCATGCATTGATGCAATGTAGACGGACGATCAAGTTTTCATGGATCCGTGGTCCACTCAATAGCAAATTATAGGATGTATCGATCAATGACGAGGGTGACGCCTGCCTTCAAGTCTCCTATCCGCATCCGAGTTTGATTTTGCCCAAGAGGACGAATTGGTGGCATTGAAACCGTAGATGGTAGTCCCGTTGTCGCTAAACGATGCAAATGTATCCCGAGATGTTGTATAATTCTCAATGGGATGATACTCAATGCGATCCCGGATCAACTTGAGCTCTACGATCCTGACAGAGCCAATATAACCGTGAAAGTATAATGGCCTATCATGCTTCGGGTTCTTCACTGCATGTCCTCCGAGGAAAAGGTAATGCAAGGTATTGGCCCTCGGACCGTGACATTGGGCAAACTTCTGCTGAGCTTCTTCGAAATGAGCAGAAAGGCTTTGTCCGCCAATGTTTCTCGCAGAGCTTCTCCTCGTAGATTGAGAAAGCCGTGAAGAGTTCAAACAAAGTGATCCTCGCCGGATGTTGAGAGTGGGCTAAAACATCGAATCGAAAGGGGCCTTCAAAGTTTCCTGTGTCCTTCCCGAGCTTGTTGTACCGACCTCCTTGTTTTGGGCTCACCAACCGGCGCTTTGCCGCTATGTCGGTGTTGCCTCGATACTCCCTTAAGAACTCTTTCCACCCGGTGGCCAACGCCGTACAGTTATGCGGGTCGGACGATTTGGTTCTTTTCCGCCAAGCAGCAGCGGTATGCTCTTCCCTTTGACTTTGAAGAAGTCCATTGCTCATCCGATAGCAAGTCGTGGTGAACCCATAATTTCAGCCTTCGTGGTGTAAGGGACCATACCTTGTTCCTCCCGCTGCCGGAGGTCAAAGTTCACAACTCGCTTCCGCTGAGGGATTGGTTTTACTCCATCTTGCACTTGGAATTCAAAAATCACCAAATTGAGGGCTTACCATGTTTGCGACACCTTCTCTCGATCCTCTCAGCAGAGTCATAACACTCCGCCTAACAAGACTTGGATCTTGTCCTTCAAAACGAGCATGACCTCATTCGGGTGGTGTACCATTCGATGGTACATGCAATATTTTGATCATCCGCCCTGAAGTTTCTTCCGCTTCCTCATTTCCTAAGTTGATCTTGTTCATTTTGAGTAAAGTTTTAAGGATTGGTATGACCTGTCATCCTTAAAGTCATACTTCCTCCGAGGACTACCGCCAAAAACATTCGATTTCGCTGAAGGGTCTCGGCAGTTGGGTCTCCACCCAAAGTCTCTCCCCTTCGATTGCTTTTGAGGAATAAAATTGTTCGATACCCCTTTTATGACGCAGAATCCCGTTCCTCGGCTTCATCCTCCTCAAGCATGTTCTCAACTTGCTCCCCTTGCCTCACCAAGTCTCCAAGAGTGTGCTTCAACTGCACCCATCTTCAGTACGCTTGAGCGAGAGGTTCTCGCACATCCCGATGAATGTCGCCTCGAGGCCTCGGTCCCGGAATGCAAAGACAGATTCGAATCGCTTGACTAGTGCCGACACTGCCTTTCTTGCTTTTCGCCGCCAGTGGCCATAGACACCTCGTGTCATCATCAAAAATTGGGCCATAAAAGCCTCTCGACATCTTTCTAAGAGCCGATAGAACCAGCTCTAACCTTCAAACCACTCGAAAGCTTAATTCTTAAGAGTGCCGATGAATAGTCGGGTCATAATAGATCGCACTGCTATATGCCCGGTTTGGCGCTTTGGAAATAGTAGATGTGTTGCGACGAGAACTTTTTCCGGCCGAATTGCGCTAGGTTAAGTGGCTTGAATTTTGGAGGATATGGGACATCATCCCATTCTATAGGATATGGCCTCGCCACCCCCAGCTCCTTAGATTGCCCTTGGAGTTTAAGGGCATCCAGCTGCCTTTGGAAATCCCGCAACGTATGATCCTCGCTTTGCACGCCGGATTCGACCGCCTTCGTGACGACATTGAATGAACATCATGATCCCCGCCGCAGCCTTCTTGCTTCGATTTGATCCTCCTTCGCCCATCTTCTTCTTGCCCACAAGTTTTTCCATCATCATTTCTGCTGCCCGATAGATTCTTGTTGCGCAAGAATAGTAGCTTGTTGCTCTTCAATTCTTCGTCATCTCTTCTTTTCTCGCTCGCCATGAGGACTCACCGATCGCTAAAATCGGTATTGGTTGGGAGACGAGATGGTCGAGTTCTCAAATTCTTCAGAGGTACCCCTACCAATTGGCTATAGTCAAACGGATCGCCACCCGCACGAAGACGGTGCTTCGATAGGGCTTTGACTATTGATAACGCGCTCGTAACCCCGGGAATATTCGTGGTCGACGACTCGTGGCTGCCTCAGGGTCTTGCTCCCGCTTCTCCCAACCATGTTAATAGTCACCCGGGAATGACCACCGGGCTGCTTGTTTTCATGGCGAACCGCCTTTCCTAGTTGACGGGTCCGATAATCGCCAAAACCGAAGGTGGAGTGTCGATGAACATGGGCGCGATCGCGAGATAAGCTTTCACGCAAAGAATGAGATTGCATATGACTAACATCACGCTTTGGCGAGTGAGGTAATCACGGAGATCGAGGGTGTTCCCCGCTGATTCTAAAAACGCCTCGTATGAGAGTGGCCTCCGAAGTCGAAGCTTGGCGACTCCTCGGCGAGGCTGCCGCTTTCCTTTGTTCTCGGGCGCGGCGGCTTATGGCAGGTTCGCCCGTCCGAGGTTCGCCCGTTCGTAACGAACCTCATGGTTGGTAGGTTCAAGATGACGAGGTTCGCCATTCTCGACGCCCTACGCATGAGGTTCGGCTTACTTGCTTTGATGACACCCCATGTCGAGGTTCATGATGACGAGGTTCATCATTTTGACGCTTGTTAAAACAAGGTTCGCCAACGAGCGCATGTTCGCCATGTTGTTGGCAAAATTCGCCAAGCGCATCGAGGCTCACCTCTTTCAAGGACTCACATTGTTGGCGCAGGTTCGCCATTTGACGAGGCTCGCAGCAGGGCGATGCTCGCCTTGCGTGACGAGGTTTGTAGTCCGACATTCGCCATGTAGACAGGTTCGCGACTGGGCGACGCTCCATGTAGACGGTTCGCACCGGGCGACGTCACTTTGAGGTTCAGAACGGGGGTTCAGGCCGAGGCGACATTCGCCTTGTCCCGAACGAACCCTTTGATGATAACGAGGTTCGCGATTTTGACGATAGGAACTGGCCCAACGAGACCAGAGCTCGAAAGCACGCTGGCGAAGCGGTTCTCATGGCCGACGCTGTCCGCACGCCTCGAGTGGACCGTCAAGGTTCGCTCTTCCCATAGGCGCAGCGAGGTCAAGCCAAAACTTGGCTAACAACATCCGAAAGTTGACTTGGGTTGCTTAACAACCCACTTCTTAGCCGGCTAGCTTTTGAGCCTTGTCCTTGAGAGACAGAGGCTGCCTGGCCGAGGTTTACTCGAGAGGATTCAATGTATTATGGGGCCGACGCCTCATACGAGACTCGACGACACTTTGTGTCTTCATTGGGCTAGATGCCCTGCAGGAGAGGAACTCCTCGCATCTACCCCGATCAAACTCGATAACCAAGGTTTGAACTCGTTCCACCACAATCTTGTCTCGATTATGCCACCACCGCCTCATCGGAATGAACGGTTACTCCCATCGTCGCCATCTTCCTGAGGGTCGAAAAGTTTATTGATTGAATGAATGTATTACAATCAAATTCCTCTCGATACATGAGAGGAAGAGGAGGTTGATTTGACTCCTTTGTATGGGTTCTGGTGGCGCGAGGATGCTTCACCGATGCTCGAAGTCGAGGTTGCTTCCCGCTGACGACGCACTAAGGTCGCGGGTGATCAAGAGGTTGTTGGAGAGGTTCCCGATCTCTCCTATGCCACGCGTTGAGCTCCAAAAGTTCTCAAACCTCTTCTTTTCCTCACTCTACTGGCTTTTGGCTATTTAATGGAGCCGCCGTAGCATCGCATGGCGCTACTACAAGAACGCGCCGCTACCAGAAGGAACTGCTACAAAGAAGCGGCGCTGTTGCAAGAACGCTGGTGGCTTAACCTCGCCGACTGTGCCGCGGGCGAAGCTTCGTTAATGTCGAGGTTCACCGCAGTAGCGTAACCTCGGTTGAGCGCCGGTTCACCGCCAGGGCTAACCTCGTTGAATGTCGGTTCATCACCGTAGGCTAACCTCGTTGAATGTCGAGGTTCACCGCCGTGGCTTAACCTTGTTTGAATGCCGAAGTTGAATGTCGAGGTTCACCGCCGAGGCTAACCTCGCTGAATGTCGAGATTCACCGCCAGGCTAACCTCGTTGAATGTCGAGGTTCACCGCTGTAGGCTAACCTCGCTGAATGTCGAGCCTCGCCGCAATGACAACCTCGTTGAATGTCGAGCCTCGCTGCAATGACGAACTCCGTTGAATGTCGAGCCTCGCCGCAATGACGAACCTCGTTGAATGTCGAGCCCGCCGCCATGACGCTTGTAGGCGAGCCTCACAAACTTTGAGGTTGTGGGCGATTTTGGCCTATGCACGAAGCCTAAGCCCGCTAGGGAGCTCCAAGTCTTCACGCTGAAGCTTGTGCTTGAGGCGCAGCTAAGCCCCTTGCAGCGAGCTCGCTTACGGGCAGCCTCGTAACATGCTACTTAAGGACGGTCAACTTTCAAACCGTATGTCGGAATTGACTAATTATATATGAAAATCGCTATCTCGACGGACGGAGCCAATTGTTTCCGCTGTTGCCCAATTCCTTCCGGTTCGAGAGGTATCATCACTTTGTCTATTTTGTAAAGTCAAGCATCTGTGAACTTAACCTTTAGGGCGGACCGACTTCACTCGATGGACCCTTAAGCTCTTTTGCTCATTCCGAAGTTGCCGTAGTAGGATTAAGGCAAATTTTATTGCCTACGCACCTCCCGGAAGTCCTGTTGCACCCCTCCTTTTGCCAGCTACGCTAAGCGCTGTTTATTTTTTCCTCCTCCTTATTATTATTATTATTATTTTTCATCGACGCCCTTTTTTCCCTCGCTCGCCGACGCTTGTAGGAATAAGATTCTGGAGAAGCACACGATCTCGAGTTCTCAATGAGGTTTATGGAATGGTGGTGTCACAAGAACCCCACTTCCTGATGAGAAGTTGCGGTCACGCCAAGCTCGCCCGCTAAAATGCCGGGCTTTCTTAGTTCAGACGACGACGGGGGGGCCCGGCCCGCGCTCCCTATGCTCGGATCGGGGGCAGGGGAGGACGGAGAGACGGCTGGGCTAACGATAAGGGGAAAAGGAGAAGGAGAGAATGGGTGCGATCATACAAAGACTAATGCACCGGATCCCATCGTAACTCCAGCAGCCTGCTTGGGCGAGAGTAGTACCTAGGGATGGGTGACTCCGGAAGTCCTCGTGGTTGCACCCCTCCTTTTGTTCAGCCAAGCGCCGAGCCATTTTTCCTCCTTATTATTATTATTATTATTATTTTTCATCGACGCCCTTTTTCCTCGCTCGCCGACGCCAGGAATAAGATTCGGAAGCACGGGATTCTGAGTTCGAATGAGGTTTTGGAACGGTTGGCTTGACTACAAGAACCCCGGGCCTGATGAGAAGTGGTCACGCTGAAGCTCGTCCCTAAAATGCCGGTTTTCTTAGTTTAGGACGACGGCAGGGGCTGGGCCCGCTTTCCTCAAGGCCCTCGACCCGGTGGGGAGCGGGCCCCGGGCCCGAGGACGAGAGACGCGGGCGGGCACGATAAGGGGAAAAGGAGAAGGAGAGTGAATGGGTGCGATCATACCAAAGACTAATGCACCGATCCCATCGTAACTCCGCAGCTAAGCTGCTCTTAAGTAGTACTAGGATGGGTGACCTCCTGGGAAGTCCTCGTGTTGCACCCCTCCTTTGCTTGGCACCTAAAGTAGTACTTGGATGGGTGACCTCCTCGGAAGTCCTCGTGGTTGCACCCCTCCTTGCTCACAATGCAAGCGAGCAATTTTTTCCTCCTCCTCCTTATTATTATTATTATTATTTTTCATCGACGTCCTTTTTTCCCCGTTCGCGTCGACGCCTAGGAATAAGATTCTGAGAAGCACGATTCGAGTTCGGAATGAGGTTTACTAACGGGTTGACGACACAACCCCCGGGATGAGAAGTTAAGGGTCACGCCGAAGCTCGGCGCTAAAATGCCGGTTTTCTTAGTTCAGACGACGGCTAGGGGCCCGGCCCGCCAAGGCCGGACCGGTGGTAGGGGGATGGCCCGGTGGGCCCGAGGACGGGAGAGACGTGCTGGGCGACGTATAAGGGGAAAAGGAGAAGGGGAGGAATGGGTGCGACCATACCGTAATCCAATGCACCGGATCCCATCAACTCCGAAGTTAAGCTGCTTGGGCGAGTAGTACTAGGATGGGTGACCTCCTGGGAAGTCCTCGTGTTGCACCCCTCCTTTTTGCTCAGCGCGCCAAGCGCGAGCGATTTTTTTCCTCCTCCTTATTATTATTATTATTATTATTTTTCATCGACGTCCTTTTTCCTCGCTCGCCGACGCCAGGAATAAGATTCTCGAGAAGCACCGATTCGAAGTTCAATGAGGTTTGCGAACGGGTTGTCGACCGCAAGAACCCCGCCTCCTGATGAGAAGTTATGGTCACGCTGAAGCTCGCCCCGCTAAAATGCCGGTTTTCTTAGTTCAGACGACGGTGAGGGGCCCGCCCGCTTCCCCTCAAGGCCGGACCTGGGTGGGTGGGAGCGACTCGTGGGCCCGGAGGACGAGAGACGGCCGGGCGACGATAAGAGGAAAAGGAGAAGGGGAGTGAATGGTGCGATCATACCAAAGACTAATGCACCGGATCCCATCGTAACTCCCAGTAAGCTGTTTGCCATAGAGTAGTACTAGGATGGGTGGCCTCCTCAAGTCCTCGTTGCACCCTCCTTGCTCACACCAAGCGCTGAAGCTATTTTTCCTCCTTATTATTATTATTATTATTATTTTTCATCGACATCCTTTTTTCCCCGTTCGCGTCGACGCCTAGGAATAAGATTCTCGTGGAAGCACGCCGCTCGAGTTCAATAAGGTTTGCGAACTGGTTGTGCCGATCATACAAGAACTCTCCCGGGATGAGAAGTTGCGGATCACGCCGAAGCTCGTCCGCTAAAATGTCGGGTTTTCTTAGTTCAGACGGCGGCGGGGGCCCGGCCCGCTTCCTCGCTACTGGGACCGGGGAGCTGGCCCCTCGAGAGACGGAGAGGCGACCCGACAAGGAAAAAGAAGGGGGGAATGTCCCAAGACTAATGCACCGGATCCCATCATAACTCCGCAGCTAAGCATGCTTGCAGAGTAGTACTAGGATGGGTGACCTCCTCGAAGTCCTCGTTGCACCCTCCTTGCTCAGCTACGCTAAGCGCCGAAATATCTTTTCCTCCTTATTATTATATATTTTATTTTTCATCGACGCCCTTTTTCCTCGCTCGCTGACGCTTAGAATAAGATTCCGAGAAGCACCGGTTTTGAGTTCTCAATAAGGTTTATGAACGGGTTGCCGATCGCGCAACCCCGCCTCCTGATGAGAAGTTATGGTCACGCCAGCTCGCCCGCAAAAATGCCGGGTTTTTTAGTTCAGACGACGGCGAGGGGACCCGGGCCCGCTGCCTGCTCTGGACCGTGGGGTAGGGGAACGGCCCGCGGGCCCGAGGACGGGAGAGACGGCCGGGGACGATAAGGGGAAAAGGAGAAGGGGAGTGAATGGCGATCATACCAGACTAATGCCCCGGATCCCATCGTAACTCTCGCAGCTTGCTGCTTGGGCGAGTAGTACAGGGATGGTGACCTCCCTGAAGTCCTCGCGGTTGCACCCTCCTTTTGCTCCTTATTATTATTATTATTATTTTTCATCGACGCCCTTTTTTCCCTCGCTCAAGGCCGACTTTAGGAATAAGATTCGAGAAGCACGGCTGGTTTCGAAGTTCAATAAGGTTTGGAACGGGTTCTCGATCACGCTAACCCGCCTCCTGGATGAGAAGTTATGGTCACGCTGAAGCTCGTCCGCTAAAATGCCGGGTTTTCTTAGTTCGTGACGACGGGGCCCTCGGCCCGCTTCCCTCAAGGCTGGACCGTGGGTAGGGAGCGGGCCTGCTGGGCCCTGAGGATTCGAGAGACGGCGGGCGACGATAAGGGGAAAAGGAGAAGGAGAGTGAATGGGTTCCATCATACAAAGACTAACGCACCGGATCCCATCAACTCCGCAGCTAAGCTGCTTGGGCGAGTAGTACCGGGATGGGTGACCTCCGGGAAGTCCTCGCTTGCACCCTCCTTGCTCACAGCTGCCGCTTGCTATTCTTTCCTCCTTATTATTATTATTATTTTTTCATCGACGCCCTTTTTCCTCTCTCACGCCGACATCTAAGAATAAGATTCTCGAGAAGCACGGTTTCGAAGTTTCATTGTTGTTTGGAACGGGTTGCCGGACAAGCAACCCCGCTTCCCGATGAGAAGTTGCGGTCACGCTGGCTCGTCCCGGGCCGGTTTTCTTAGTTCGACGACGGCGAGGGGTCTGGCCCGCATTTCCTCAAGGCCGAACGGTGGGGTAGGGAGTGGTCTCGTGGGCCCGAGGACGGAGAGACGCGGCCGGGCGACGATACCGGGAAAAGGAGAAGGGGAGTGAATGGGTGCGATCATACCAAAGACTAATGCACCGGATCCCATCGTAACTCCGCAGCTGAGCTTGCCGGGCGAGAGTAGTACTAGGATGGGTGACCTCGAAGTCCTCGTTGCACCCCTCCTTGCTCGCCGCTGAAGCATTCTTTCCTCCTTATTATTATTATTATTATTTTTCATCGACGTCCTTTTTCCTCGCCAAGGCCGACGCCTAAGAATAAGATTCTGAGAAGCACGCCGGGTTTCTGGAGTTCGGGTTTGCGAACGGGTTGTTGATCAAAGAACCCCGCCCCTGATATGAAGTTACGGGTCACATCGAAGCTCGTCCGCCAAAAATGCCTGGTTTTCTTAGTTTAGGACGACGGCGAGGGGTCCGCCCGCTTCTCGCGACTCTGCACTGTGGTGTAGGGGAGCGGACCGAGGGCCCGGAGGACGGGAGAGACGTGCTGGGTGACGTATAAGGGGAAAAGGAGAAGGGGAGTGAATGGGTATGATCATACCTGCACTAATGCACCGGATCCCATCAGAACTCCGCAGTTAAGCGTGCTTGGGCGAGAGTAGTACCAGGATGGGTGACCTCCTTGGAAGTCCTCGTGTTGCACCCCTCCTTGTTGCTCAGCGCGCCAAGCGCGAGCGATTTTTTCCTCATTATTATTATTATTATTATTATTTTTCATCGACATCCTTTTTTCCCCGTTCGCGTCGACGCCTAGGAATAAGATTCTGAGAAGCACGTCGGGTTTCGGAGTTCTGAATAAGGTTTGCGGAATGGGGTTGTTGACTCACTAAACTCGCCTCAGATGAGAAGTTATGGTCACACCGGCTCGGCCCCGCGAAAAATACTGGGTTTTCTTAGTTCAGGACGACGGCGACGGTGTTTGGGCCCGCGTTTCCCTGTGCTCGGGACCAGTGGGGGCAGGGGGACCGGGCCCGAGTAGGCCCAGAGGACGGGAGAGACGTGCTGGGTGACGTATAAGGGGAAAAGGAGAAGGGGAGTGAATGGGTGTACCATACCGACTAATGCACTGGATCCCATTAGAACTCCGCAGTTAAGCTTGCTTGGGCGAGAGTAGTACTAGGATAGGTGACCTCCTGAGAAGTCCTCGTGTTGCACTCCTCCTTTTTGCTCAACGTGCTAAGCGCGAGCGATTTTTTCCTCATTATTATTATTATTATTTTTCATCGACGTCCTTTTTTCCCCGTTCTCGTCGACGCCTAGGAATAACATTCTGAGAAGCACGCCGGGTTTCGGAGTTCTGAATAAGGTTTTGGATCGGGGTTGTTGATCATACAGAACCCCGCCTCGATGAGAAGGCGGGTCACACTGAAGCTCGGTCCGCCAAAATGCCGCTTTCTTAGTTCAGATGATGGCGGGGGTCCGGCCCGCTTCCTCACGCTCGGGACCGGGCAGGAGAGCGGGTGGGCCCGGAGGACGGGAGAGACGTGCTGCGTGACGTATAAGGGGAAAATGAGAAGGAGAGTGAATGGGTGCGATCATACCAGCATTAATACACCGGATTCCATCAGAACTCTGTAGTTAAGCGTGCTTGGGCGAAAGTAGTACTAGGATGGGTGACCTCTTGGGAAGTCCTCGTTGCACCCTCCTTGCTCGGGCCGCCGCCTGCGCGCATTTTTTTTCCTCATTATTAATATTATTATTATTATTATTACTTTTTTTCATTGACGTCTTTTTTTCCCCGCTCAGGCCGACGCCTAGTGTTCATGAAAGTTGCTTTGTTATTCATCGCTTGTTGAACTCAAGCATGCCTTCTCTGGCCTACAACAAAATTCAACAAAAGAAAATTTGCCTTTATTTGAGGCGCATAATGAAAACAAACAAATTACAACTTTTCCCCGAAGTGAACAAACGCCGGATCTCTATTATACGGATCCTCGCCAGGTGGGTTCTTCACCGTGTCGGACTTTTATTCGGCCCCGCGGACCACCGCAAGCAATTCGATCCGTGGAAACCCGTTCTTGAACTACAGACGTTGAGGGGCTCGCTTCACGCATGAAACGAGGCTCTAAGGGGATCACACTCACGGGAGAGGATCACCTTCGGGATCGTGACTCATGGGAGAGGATCGCCGAGCGGTGAGATCTACTAGGATAAATCACGCTTATTCTCAGAGTCGAATTCAATTCGCTTTACCTCACATTGAATATCCGACGAGACCGAATCTTGTGATCGCCGGCTTGGAACGCTTAAACAACGACTTGAGATCTCGAATTCTTCAAAATCCCAAAATCCACCAAGTCCAAGCCCCGACGGTCCAACCTCCGTATCGAGGAAAATACCCCCATTTATAGAATAGGAGGGGGAGAGGCACAAGTGGTTCCACTTTGCCATTCTGCCACTTGGCCGAGGCACTCCTACCACTTGGCCGAGGCACCTCTGCCAAGGTGGCCGTTCGCCATGGTGAGGCACCTCGCCAAGTTGGCCGAGGTGGCTCACCATGGTGGCCGAGCCACTTCGCCACTTGTCCGAGGTAACCCGCCAAGTTGGCCGAGGTTCGCCGCTAATCCCATTTTCGCCGCTTTTTCTGCCTCCCAGTTTGAATCCGCCTATTCTCGACTCTTGGTCTTCTCCGACTTAGGTTCCATCTGCATTTGGTTCCTGGACTAACTCTTGGTTTGTTCCGCTCAACAGCCCCGAACCGATCGTCGCTCAAGTCCGCTTAAACCGCGCTTGTGACGCCAGGTTTGCCGCCATTCGTGGTCTCGACGCCTCAGATATCCTGGTTGTCATTCACGACTTCCGCCCACGAAGTTGGTTTCGGGATCTTGTGTAAGTATTTTTCAATGCCTACAGATACCCCTACACAAAGTTTCGCCTCGTTTCTTTATAGGCGAGCTTGAATACTTTGGACATGATGGTTCCTTCACCGCCAGAGAGGGTCCCAAAGGTTAGCTTCAAATCTTCGATTCTTTCAGATCATCCAGTGCTTTGTAGGATTTCTGATAAGGCCACGGTACTGCATTTATTGTCTGACCGCTTGTTGAAATCTTGATTCGAAGCTGGTGGGTGAGTTTTGTTTGTAACTCGTGTTGGTTGGTTGTTGTTTGACTAACCATCGACTTTTGACTTCTCCGTATATCGGCGAACTCCTTGTTGGCTACACGCTGACGGGTGTCAATAATGCGGGAATTTTATGACCTTCAATCGCTAATTCTTCCATCATCACGCGTGTTGTTGGTTTGACCAAAGCGAGGGAAAATCCTTTCATGGAAGTATCCTCCGAGGATTCCTTTGTCTAAACAGAGACCATTTGGCCTTCAACCATCGCCCTAGCCTTCAATCGGCATGAAAGGACGCTGACCGCTGTTGGGATATGATTATCCCCAAATAGAGAAGTTTCTTCGAGACTAGACACTTTGTCCTGTCAACATGATTTTCATGCCTCGCCGATTATTCCTTTTTGATATTATGGTGGGAGGAAATTAAGTTATCGAAGTTATCCTTAAGAATATGGGTTTATTCTCAAGGAACTTCTCATTGAAAATTAGGAAACAAATATACCGTATTCCGATCGAGTAGGATTAGACGACGCTGATCGGCGGCCGATGTGATCCGCACGATCGAAATATCCCTAAGAATATTTTTATGGAAATATTCTTCCGAACTTCTCGACAAATTGGGAAATAGTTTACACTCAACTCGATTGAGTAGGATTAGCTAATGCTGATCGTCAGCCGATGTGATCCGTGACGATCGAAGTTATCCCTAAGAATATTTTTGTGGAAATATTCTTCCGAACTTCTAATTAATTAGAAACAGTTTATACCGTAATCCTATTTGGAGTAGGATTAGCGACGCTGATCGGGCCGATGTGATCCGCGACGATCGAAGTTATCCCTAAGAATATTTTTGTGGAAATATTCTTCCCGAACTGACACATTTAGGAAACAGCTTTATACCGTAATCCTATTTGAGTAGGATTAGGGACACGCTGATCGTCAGCCGATGTGATCCGCACGATCGTTATCCCTAAGAATATTTTTGTGGAAATATTCTTCCGAACTTCTATAATTAGGAAACAGCTTATACCGTAATCCTATTTGGAGTAGGATTAGGCACGCTGATCATGGCCGATGTGATCCGCACGATCGAAGTTATCCCTAAGAATATTTTTGTGGAAATATTCTTCCCAAGAACTTCTAATTAATTAGAAACAGCTTATACTGTAATCCTATTTGGAGTAGATTAGGCGACGCCACTGATCGGGCGCCGATGGGCCTCGCAAGATGTTATCCCGCCGAATAAATCTTTAGAATCTTTTCAAATATAGCTGAGGGAGTAGGGCCAATCAACGGACTGATATGGCACTATTTTGACATCCCGATAAGGTTCCAATTAGGACTCCTAATTAGGGACTCGATTTGGTTCCTTTTGATATCCACTGTTCCACTAGAATTCCTACTTGTTGCCAAATAGGACTCCCTTATTCAAAGAGGATTGGGTCCATATGGGGTTGTTATAAATACCCATAAATCCTCCTTCTTTGACCTAGGGCCGGCCCCCTCTCTCGGCTTCCTCTTTGTTTTCATCTCACTGCCGCTTTCTCCTTCAACAAGGTATGCACACGAGTTTTGCAAGTTCTTTTCTTTTCTTCTCTTTTTTTCTTGTGCATGCAGTGCGGACGCACTCACGAGGGAGAAGACCGAGGGTACGAACGGCGGCGGCGCTTAGGCTGCCGCGGCGGCGGCCGGGCTCGGGCGCTGGCGCAATACTGGGTTGGCGCTAGTGTTGAATACGCTGCAGGCCGGGCCATACCGCGAATGGCTGGTAAGCGCTGGCGCATGGCCAAGGCCAAGGCCGCAAGGCCGGGTAGCCGGTGTCGCGATTCAGCCACGGCCGGAGCTCGCCTGGTGCTCTGCACGATCGGTAGTCTATTGGTGTCCGGCTTTTTGACACTTTATTTGTTGATTTTCACCGTGTATCCGACTCTATTTGTCTTCATTTGTAGTTTCCATGTCGCCGCTAAGATCTCATGTTCCTGTGGGTCGATCAACTCATGATGCGCTGAATGCACTTCTTTGGTAGTGCCAACAAGTATCTTCTCGCATATACGTTGTATCCCCGCTCTCCTTTGTGAGGCGATTGGGAAGAGCCGAAATCCTCCTTTGTGGGGACCAACACTTCGACAGTGTATACTGCTACGCACTCCGCTTCGTTTTCCTTTGTGAGGCGATTGAAGAGCCAGGTTCTCCTTCGTGAGGATTGAGGCTTCAAAATCACCCGCCTCGATATCTTTAACGGGATTTATTTCATCGTTCTTGCTCCGTGGAACGAGATATATTGCCGCTGTTTACGCTGACTATATTTATCGCTCTCCGTATTCGATACGATGAAGTCGCCATACTCGCTATAAGGTCGCGGACTCAATCTATGTAAGATGAATTCAACGCCTTTACTAATTGAATATTTTCTAATTTCAGCGATTATTCCTCGAGCCCGACTTACGGGTTGATGGACGCTTCATAGTGACTATTATTCCACGTGACGATCCCGCGATTTTTATCTCACGATTTGCACCGCACATCATCGGAGACGATCTCGCACGTATTTGAGGGAGTTCCCGCATCCTCGTGACTATTGGTCACCGAGCCACTTTGTAAAGACACCGCTCCATCAACCTTTGCAAAAATAGATTATCTCTGCTCGGTGACTCCGCTAAGGATCCTGATACACCTTTTATTGAGAGTGAGCGTGGTTGAACCAAGACGACGGGGTCCTTTGTATATTCCCTGATACCTCGCCACTCATTGATCGACCTTAGACACCATGTCAGGACACGTGATGTCTTAAGGCCCGACCGAGGAGCATGATCATATCCATTGGGTTTATTACCGCCAGCTCAGCCTCCGCCCAACAGAATCGTGATCATCGGCCTTCGTCTCCTGAGTGGGTTGGACACACTCGCGATGAGCTTTTTGTTCCCGCCGACTTTGAAGAATCGCCCGCCTCATAGTGAGATGCCGCCATCTAGTCATAGATTTTACTGGTTCACTCATTGAGTAAACATTGGTGGGTCGCTGACCAACTACGCCCTCAACCGAT
>WHSE01000344.1:0-25097 GCA_012295165.1 Asparagus setaceus | reverse complement strand
CCCTATCCCGGTGGAAGAAGAGGTCGAAGTTCGAAGTTCACCAGAGAAGTTCGAGGAGTACTCGCCCTCACCCTCCTCCGATCCAGCCTCGCCGCCCAAGAAGGTTCCTCCGCAGGAGAACCCGGCGGGCCTCCGATAGAGCCCTGTGACGGCGAAGTCCAACTCAGGCCGCAGTGCAAGAGAAATCCCTTCGCGCCGAAGTCCGATGGTGCCCGAGATGAACGCCGACGATGCGCGCTTCTTAAGCGAAGCCGCCAAAGGCGACAGCATGGCGCAAGCTTGCCAAGGCCATGCAATCCGTAGATGGGGTCCGCTACTTGGGGATCTAAGATCTAGGCTTACTCGAGGCTTCATTTCAAGTGATCGACGGTCCATCCAAGCCGCCAACCAACGAGTGGATCCGTGTCAAACGGAACCGCTTCCACACTTCGTGAGCGATCCGAAGCCGCCGCACTCCTTGGCGCAGCACGAAGCTTTGGTGCAAGAAAGCTGCGGCTGGAAGAAGGAGGGGTAAAGAAGCCACCAACGCATCGCCGTGTTTGAGGCCCAAGTCTAATGGTGCCCCAACCTCGCTGTCCACACTCCTCGCCTCTGCGACCTAAACCGAAGGATACAGCGCAGTCCAACGCCAAGGCCTAAGATAGACGACGCCAAAGTCAAAGGCGCTCAGATTCAATCGGTGGAGCCAACTCGCCACCACTACCAAACCGACTATCAAGGATCGCCTTGGTCCTCGAGAGAATCACGGGTCACCTCATGCGTGAGGTCGCACTGCTCCAACAAGGACAAGAAGATTCCTACAGCCTCCCCTATCGGATCGAAAATCGAAGTCCGAGAGTCCGCCGAGACTTCGCAGACTCACATCGGGCGAAAGTCTAGGCGAAGTCACTTGTATTGTAGGTGTCTAAATATTAATTCCATTAGATATGGGGAAAAATGATCTAGGTAGACTATGCTTAATAGATAGAGCCTGCACTCCATCTGACCTTTTCCTGAGGATGGAGGTGATCTTCTATAGCCTCGGCGCTCTTGTTGTTGTTCTTTTATTTTAAATTTCTTTTCGGGCAGCTCTCAAGTTTGGGAGGCGTAGGATGTGAGTTCTAGCATTCGCCATCACATGATTTTACCATTTGAGGCTCCACTTGTAGTTTTGTATTTTCATTCGGACATTAGAGAGTTTTGTTTTCATATTGTAAGGCGGTAAGCCTTAGTTACATTTCCGTTGACTCATATCGAGATATTTAATATTTATTTTAGAGATCCATATATCTCAGTTTAATAAATTGAGACATGATTTTATTTATGAGATATCTTTCTTCATCATGTCTATTGTATTTATTTTCTTTAATTTGCTTGTTTTGTACCTACACTTCTTTTGACTCCACTAGAGGATATTACTGTGATTAGTGAAACATGTTATTGCACTGTGTGGGTGCATGGTAGGTTTGACATCCTTGGTTTCACCTTGGACTGCAGCCTTGTTGAAACCAGGGGCGTCACATCCGAACCCCGTTCACTGAAAAAAAAGGAGGGGAGTTGATGAAGAGATAATTGAAGTACCATCACAATGAGAAATCGAGGAGGGAAAATAATCAAGTACTATTACAAACCTGATGAATGCAGCTGGGAATTCCTGAAGGACAGGAAAATCAAGAAGAAGAAGGAGGCTCTTTTAAAGTTGTTAAATGAGGGTATTCCGGATGTTTCTGACTTTAGCATACGTCTAGTGGATAGTGAAGGAACCTTTATTCACAACTTCAGAATATGTGATTATATAGCGGCAAAGCTCACAGCAGATGAAAACAGATGGCTCTCAAACTTTAACAATCAGAAATTTTATCAGTAAGTTTCGTACATATCAACCAATATGATAAATTATTTCTCCAGAAACTTACATGTTAACTTTCACTTTTACATATTAAGTTTCAGGCTTATATGTTAACTTTCAGTCATACATGTTAACTTTCAGTCATGCGTGTTAACTTTCACTTATACATGTTATTATAGTGTAAGATGATAATTTCTTTATAAAATGTTAATTTTTGTGTCTTAATATTTTTTTAGGAGCTGTAACATTATCACAACTGCAAACAGTAGCATTGATGCTGTGGAGCTGCTTTACCTACTGCGTGGAGGCCTTCTTGATGACCATACAAGTTTAATTTGTTTAATATATCCATAGATATTCGTTATGTTATGTTATTTTACAACTTAATTTTTACTCTTACATTGGTTTATGTAGGTCCGAAGCTTTGCGGCGAGTAAGAGCATGGTTGGAGAGACCGAAAACACCTCATTAAATCGAAATATGGAGTTGTATCTGCACTTTCGTAACCACTAGATCAAACTCCTAACATCTTCATAATCTTCTTTATAATTGAAATAACATTATATTTTTGTGATACAGCATAGTCTTTATGCCAAGACTCCGATTTTCACATATGTACGCTTCATTTATTCAAAGCATATTGTTTGCTGGTGGAGTATACTCCTTATCCCCTTGTCGTCGGGATCAGGCATCTTCTTTGAAGTCGGTTAGATGAGGACGTTGTTAAACACTATAGCTCTTCGGCCATAGTGGTTATGTTGAACCCTGTGAATAAAGTTATCAATTTCATGGATCATATGAAGTCCGGATTTGATCCGTGAATGTTCGGAGAAAGTACTGATATGATCCCTTCGAACAGCAATGCGGATTGTTAGTATTTCAAAATTTAAATATTTTCCAAAATTCCTAACCATTATAAATTAACTAGCTTGCTTCTTTATATCATGCAGTTTGATTATGGATTTTCGTTCCCTTGTTCATGAGGGTTATACTCCTTGGTCTTGATACAATTCAAGTGACTACTCTAAACGATGAATCTGGTGTGATACGTGCAAGGCTTGCAGCTGACCTTTTAAGAGAAGGATGGGAGCATAAGAATCAACTGGAGACAGTAGATAAGAATGGGGAGAAAGCTGTTTAAATATTTAATTGAGTGAACAATGTTACAATGTTGTAAATGTTAGATGTGGATGCAAAACAATGCATTAAAGTTATTAATTTGAAAGAACTTAGATGTGGATGCCAAACAATGCTAACATGTTAACTTGAAAGATCTTATTGCATTCCTTGAATATTTTTGCGCCATATTTTTCATAACTTTTTCTCTGCAATATATATTTACCAGGTTCATCTGAGTTCTAAGACGATTATATGAAAGATAACAGGAAAACCAATTTGTTATCTTGTTCACCTATAAATAATGAAAGTTAACATGAAAGGGTGAAAGTTAACCTATAAAACGAAAGTTAAAATGAAAGGGTGAAAGTTAACCTATAAGACCAGAAAGTTAACATGAAAGAATGAAAGTTAACCTATAAAACTAAAAGTTAACATGAAAGGGTGAAAGTTAACTCAGAAGACTAAACGTTAACGTTTGGCTGAAAACTAACATGTTACGTTGATGGATAACATCTCCAGATGAAAGTTCACAATGTTAATTTTTTGGGTTCTTATTTAATTCCTTGCATTTTTACGATATTTATTCCATTAATTTTTCTATGGGAGATATATTTACGGTTTACTAAATACTTACACATGAAAGTTAACTCAGTACAAATGAATGTTAACATGTAAGTATGAAAGTTAATCTATAATTAATGAAAGTTAACCTATACAAAAGTTAACTCGAAATGGTGAAAGTTAACTTGTAAGACTGAAAGTTAACATGAAAGGGTTACAGTTAACCTATAAGACTAAATGTTAACATGAAAGGATGAAATTTAACCTGTAAGACTGAAAGTTAACATATACAACTGAAAGTTAACCTGTAAGTGTGCAAGGATACATAAAAGATGAAAGTTAAAATATAGAATGAATGGAACTGAAACATAATACTTAAGTTGAACAAGTACATAACAAAGCTTTCTTATATTTTTAAACCTAATATTCCTTAAATACACAAAATGATAAGTCTTACGGCATAACATATTACAAAAGCCTTCCAGAAGTTGCCAACCTACACGACTATATGAAAACTACTATCTTTTAAATAGCAGCCCTCATTAATCAGCAATTGGCTCGTTGCAAGTTGGTCGATTGTGACATTCAGCTTTGCATCGAGAGCATTTCACTGGACGTGTGTAAATTGTTCTGTTGTTTATACGTCTAGTTCTGTTTCTTCCCTTCCTTTTAGCAGTAATCAGTGGCAATATCTGGATTTCATCTCTTGGCACACTTTGTTTTTCATAATCTGGGATGGGATAGATGACTTCATCATAGCTCTTCCTAAATGCTTCTACGGACATAAAGTGATCACAATATTGATATACTTCTCTTTTCATATAAATAATGACCGCACAAGCATGCTTATAAAGAATTCGTGATACGTCCCAAGCTCGGCATGTGCATGACCACTTCTCCAAATCAACGTGTGTAGTTCTGCTTGATTGCACTTCAAATATTTCAGCTGTAGATTGTTTAACATGTAAAGTACGGCCCTTTTCCATATTTTCTCCAAGGATCTTCTCAGCTTTAGGACATAGATAACCATTCCACTTAAGCCATTTTCGTCACGTGGTTCATCACGAATCATAATTTGTTTCCTGATGTGCTCTACCAATTGAACAATACGTAACAATCGCTCTTCCCTTATCCAGTTGTTAAAGGACTCTGCGACATTAGAGGTTACATGACCATATCTACAAAAATTTAAAGCAACAATATCTAAACTTTAAGAGAGAAATTTAACATGTATATCTGAGAGTTAACATGGCATCTTGCAAGTTAACCTATAAGTTAACTTATAACAATGAAAGTTAACATGTAAAGTGAAAGTTAACCTATAACAGTGAAAGTTAACATGTATCGCTGAAAGTTAACCTATAACTGTAAACGTTAACATGAATCGCTTAAAGTTAACATGTATATGTGAGGGTTTAAAATCTAATGAAAGAAAAAAAATGAGTGAATTAGAATACCTTATCCCAGGGAAGAATGCATTTGCCCAGCGATCGGCGAGTAACTTATTGCAATGTCATATCACGGTGGAGACAACTCATAAATTTCTTTCATGTAGTCGTTCCATTCGGCTTTAGTGTATTTATAACAAGCAGATTGGAGCAAATTGCCTAAAAGTTGAGTGTCTTTTGACTTCATTCCCAAATCCTTTAGCTTTGATCTAAAATTTTCAATCAAGTGTAGGACACATCTTGAGTGAATTGCTTGAAAAATATTCTCTCACCTTCTCGAATTCCCTTGTCGGCATCGAAATAATAATTACCAATTGGTGGGAGTGTATGGCTCTGCCCTTTCATACAATATGGACCACGCACCTTGAAGAAACCATCTCCAATTAGCTACATTTTCCCGATCCGGATCACGATGCATAAGTGGAAATATCCCTTGGTCTCCTCATATGCTATGGCTAAGGAGCATGCCTTTGTATCTGTCTTTCAAAAGGTCTCATCCATAAATAAGAGGGTCTACATCCATTTAAGAAGCCATTGATGCAAGCAAGAATATATGAACAATCTTTTGAACCTTCCTTCATTTTGGTCAATGCAAATGTAGCTTCGGATTTGTTTCCTTTACCATGTGCTCATACACGTAAATAAATGCCACAATATTTTAGGTAAATATAATATCGTGTTGTAAATAAGCATATACATTTTAAAGATGCATATTCATATGGTTTATTCTTGTTATTAGTTATAAGCATTTTTATAACTACAATGAAAGGTTTGAATATGCATCGAAAACATGTACATTAATTTTAGAAGTTAACATGGAATTGTGAAAAGTTAACATGGAATAGGTGAAAGTTAACATGAAGCTATAAAAGTTAACATGAAGCTGTGAAAGTTAACATGAAACTGTGAAAGTTAACATTAAATAGTAATCGTTAACATGTATTCGTGAACATTATTCTGTAAAGGTTAAAGTTAACATGAAATGGTTAGGAATTCTTGCTATAAGCTTCTACTAAATAACTGAGTATATTTAGTAAAAGAACTGTAAAGTTTACCGTCTTAATTGATCATAAGCCTCGTAACTATCTCCGTACAATGACTCTTGTGCTCTTTCTTTGCCCCACCATATCTTACTATATTCAATTCTCAATCCATACTGAGTGAGAAACTCCTTTTGCACATCAACTGGACGGATTTCAGGCCGAACCTTTATCACTGATTGCAATTGGGCTGCTATGAATTTGCGAGATGCCCGGGGTCGTCCTGACAGGTTAGTATGTTGCCCACAACTGTGCTCATTCACAAACCTCTTGATTTCAATTCTCTTTTCATTTTTAACAGGAGAGGCAAACAGCATCCAAGAGCATCCATTTGTCTCCTTATATCGACAATAAACTCGGATACGTTTGGGTTCATTCTTTTCAAATTCATAATCAAACTTCTTCGCCATAGAATAATATTGCAAAGCTAGTCTCAGGTCATTTGCACTTTCAAATTGTTGCCTCCTTTCAGTTAATGTTGTGTGCCACCATTGAGGAATACTGGAAGTGTTGTTGAGCATATCATCAGCTCTCATCACTTTCTCACGAGATGGCCAATCATTTGGAATCTTGTTTGAACTTGAAGCATTTTCGTAAGATATTGAATATATTCTGCATCCAACGAGGTATCACTGCTGCACATATTAATGACCCAGTGAGAAACCATGTTTCTATAAATACTATTATAAACGGATGAAAGTGAACATACTATTTTCAAGTTAACATGTTAACACGAAAGTTAACATGAAAGGGTAAAAGTTAACATGTTAACGATGAAAGTTAACATGTTACGGAGTAAGTTAACATATATTCGTGAAAGTTCACATGTATGGTTGAAACTTTACATTATATAGCAAGAATAAACATGTAACTATTAAAGCTGACACCAATGTTTAGTCGTTCATTGAAACACGAAATCAAAATATTACATCAAACAAGTTCTAAAAGAGTTCATTGATTACTTACATTTCAGTCGCAACTTGCTGATCTTTTCTATCACTAGAACCCTCTATATTAACAAAAGTTTGCATGTGAATCTCCGAACAACCAATATTTCGATTGTGCTCCAACATGCACTTCAAATCATCGTCATTATCAACTGAAAAACTAAGGTTGGGGTGCCTCTCAGATTTGTATTTCAATGATAGAGCAGCTTCAGGTACTTTCAGTCTTTCAGACACATCAAACTTCAGTTCGCATAAGCTTGTTTTAGAACTTATCGTCGAGAATATGGCCTTCTCGTGCAAAGACACCATGCATATCAAGTTTTGGGCTGACATTGGGGGTTGTTGAAGGTTATAAGGACAGTTATGAGGAGCTATTGATGGGGTTTTTACCACATAAGGGGTTGGTGAAAGATGAAGAACAAAACCCTAATATCATAAATGAGAGAGTGAGAGATAAAACAATGAGAGAGTGAGAGATAACCCATTCCTGTATGAGAGAAGTAATGGAGGGAAGCCGCTCTTTTTTCCCTCCATTTTCACCGTCGAGTCGCATTAATTGCGATGAGACCGATCACCGGCTACATGGGTTCCTTTCGTCGGTTCTCTTGGGTAAGGGATGGGGGTATTTTGGGTAGAACAGAACAAATACATGAGAAGTATATATAAAACTGAGGTTTTGGGGCTGGGCCACATTTTTGGGCCTCTTTTGGGGCTGAAAAGCAAGGATAAGAGTTGGGGGGCTGGGCCACATCAGGGCTTTTTTTTGGGGCCTTGACGCAATTTTTCCAAGTTTTTTTCTTTATTTTTGGTTCATAATGATGATTGATATATACATATATTATGGTAAATGATTTGACAGGCTATTAATATTAAAATCCATATTAAATTTACCTCTTCAATCCTACATCATCCTATTTAGTAAACAAAAGTGAGCATGCATGGGAACTTTATCTCTTTTAATTTCTTTCTTATTTTTTGTACCATATTTTGACATAATTTCCAATTGTCATGATTATATGATAAAATGACTTTTTTTCATGTTTTGTAGAAAAATTCTTGTAGAGAATTATAGAGTTTTTGAGATAAACGAATTTAGTTTTTGGTCGGTTATCAAAGAAACCTCAGATTATCTATTTTATCATATAACGCCACTTAATATTTTGATTATTTAGGCAGGTTCTATGATAAAACAACAAAGTTAAGGGGTTGTTCCTATATTTGCAAAGTTAAGATTGTTTATCTCATAATCGTCAAATTTCAAAAAAAAAAACTTTATAAGGTGTAGTCTTATCTTTTGCCTTTCTAACTCTCACCACATGCCCAATTTTTCCAATATTCCTTGCATCTGTATTCTCAGAAATATCATCATTGCCAATAGCTTGTTGATCATCATTTTCATATTCTACATTAATTTTGTTTGAAATTAGTGGAACAAAAATAAAGTTGGTAAAAATAAAGTATGGAATCTTAAAATTAAAGAATACTTAATACCTTTCGTACTATCTTTTCTGGAATTTTTCGACTAACTTTTGTGGCTACTTAAAGTAGATTGTTGAATATTAGAGGCTTCCATAAAAGACAGATGTTGGTGTAACTTTGATAGTAGCTAAAAATATAAAATTATACATTATCAAAACTATTTTTAGTATAAAATAATTTTAACCCAAACATCCCAACTAAAGAATTTCCATATACCTTTTTCTTGATGATGTTGATTTTTCTTGCCAAATATTACCAAGTTGATTGGCATACTTTTTATATCATATAGTCTAATATTGATAGCTTGGTTACTGATATTTTCAAGGGAAGTCTCGCTAAGTCAGATTTTTCAAGTTTTCCAATTTGTTTGTTTCTTTTTGTATTAATATTATCTTTATGATATTTTCTTGCTTTTCTGTTTTTATTTCAAGTTTGTTTTCTTTCTCTCCTGAAGTGGTTCTATTTCTATTTCGTTTTGGTTTGATGATCTCGAAATGATGTATACATGCGTCCCTGGCTCTAAGAATTTCTAGATCTTTCCCTTCCATAATTTGAAAAGGACCTGCATTAATAATATACTTAATAATTTAATACTTAGATTTAATATCATTTAGAGGAATGAACGTGAAATCTAAAACTGAATGGAATACTAAATATCAAATATCGATCAGACATTACGGTTTAACATCGAATCAGTGTTAAAAGGTGTATGGTACTCTGTCATTTAATGTGAGAAATAGGGAATCAACTTAAATTTCATTTATTCCTAACAAATATCTTATTCTATGGTTCAGGGTTACATAAACAAGTACGAAGTCGATTACTATCTTATAAAATCAATTACCCCATGAAACTGAACCCAAAGTTTGGCTTTGTTCTCTTGATGAGCTTCATGAGCTGGCTAAGAAAGCTTTGTTAGATTGGTTATCGACTTTAGAATAAAGTTATATGTTTCTGTGTTACTGAAGGACAGTGCACATGTTGCTAAATTTTACAAAATATCCTCTTTCTTAAAGGTTGTTTGCTAGATTGGCTGTCGGCCTTGTGTGCAGGTTGCTTTGCTTGCCAAGAATAATAAAACCTAGAATTAGATATGTTTCAAGCTACAAAATATTGTTTCCATGAATAACATGGCACAATTAATTTTCAGAACACTATAATGAAAAGAGAAACATTCTAATTTGAATCTTTCTCCACCATAAACTTCTGTATTTTTATTCAACTCTGTATCACTTGAAATATCAGACGTTTGATGCTCTCATTACTCTAGCATAACTAAACACATTGAGTAACATCTAATATGTAATTGTACAGCATCAGAAATAACAAAGCAAAAATTCAAAATACACAAATCAGAATAATCAGATGTGCGCAAAACCTATACAGATTTATTGGGAAAATAAAAGTTATTATTCGACGGAATGGTGAAATCCAATTCCAACAGCTTCAACCTGATATTTGAAAAAGAATAGACAATAATTAAGATCAGAAATAACAAATCAGTTATCCCTTCATGTAAATTTAATCAAATTACCTCATGGATTTGTGAATTTCAATATATATATATATATATATATATATATATATATATATATATATATATATATATAGAAAATGGGATCTGCAGATTTGGTAGTTGATGTAGATCAATCACATCCACTCCTCAAACGGGACCACAAGCCACATGGGTTGGGAATGGACATGATTGATAATATTCACTACCAAGCACCAAAATGGTGCTTGGTACCAAGCATACACATATTTCTCATTATATATATATATATATATATATATATATATATATATATATATATATATATATATATATATATATATATATATATATATATATATATATATATATATATATATATATATATATATATAAAAAGCCTATAAACTTAAGTTGATAGGAGAATGTTCACCACTTTATATCCATTGATCTTGTCTTGAGATCAGAGTAAAATCAAGATGCACACAAATCTCAAAGTAGGCTTTATATCTTTCACGGATCCCAAGGCAACATCAATGGATAGAAAAGTTAGTGGATGACTATTCCTATCAACTTAAGTTTATAGAGCTTCTATATATATATATATATATATATATATATATATATATATATATATATATATATATATATATATATATATATATATATATATATATATATATATAGACACACACATGTGTGTGTACATAGTATGTAAGTATACATACATACATACATACATAGACACACACACACACACATATATATATATATATAAATATGATAAAATGAGATGGTGAGATAAGATTCTTATCATGAGATGGCTCAATAGGCTACTCAGATAATGATCGGACAACCCATCCCGATTTGTACTCATCATGATCTATATATAAAAAAAATTAAATTGTTTTAAAATTTATAATTATTGTTTTAGCTATGTTCAAAAACGGCTATTAAGCTATCTGAATATTAACATATTAAACTAGTTTGATTTATTTACTAGAATACTCCAAACTATATGAAAATTTCACCATATATGCTTAATGATTATTTGAACAAGACGCATGCAGACGGATCATGAATTTGGTGAGCCGATTTGTCCATCTCACGATAAGATTTTATCTCACCATCTTATCATATCAACTACTTTATTAATAAAAGCCAAGGATGGAATAGGTAAATGTGAACAAGAATCGATCTTTACCAATCACCATTTTTCCTTTTTAAAATTTTAAAAACCTACAGAAATGTTTCCTAAAAACTCTGGTGCTTAACAAAGTTATTAGGCAATTTACATCTTTAGAGAAACCGCTTTTAATTTTTTAGGGGTGTTAGTCAATCGAATTTTTCAAGTACAATTGGAATAATTGTTCAAGTGGGATAATTTTATGCAAGTGGGATATTTTAATAGAACAATGTTGGATAATTTTTAGAAGTGGGATATTTTGGTAAAATGATGTGGGATAATTTGGAGTAATTAGAAAGTATATGATTATGTATTTTGATAGTATGACGCTTAATTTATAAATTTTTGAAGTTTGTGAATATAAATTGATAATTATATAAAGCAATATTAATAATTTTATAAAAGAGTAACTATTACTTAAACTATATATAACCTTATTGTTAATACTTATTACTATCAATAATCATGTAAAATAGCCTAGTAATAATCATAAAGTAGTTCATCAAAAATAATAACACTAAATTATAAATTAATATTGCAACATACTTGATCATCACAAATACTATAATAATCATGAAGTATAAAGCACTTTTAATCATATATAATCATGTATTCGGCTAAGTCCCTTATTTCCTAAATCAATCTCAAGCTTTTGATCACTTGCTATTAATCTTTCATCTCCACTCTTTTCTCATTCATACTAATTAACTTTAATACAATTATTCCCATCCTTATGTTATGCATTACTTATTTATTAAAACTTCTCACAAAATATTATTGATTCTAGGTAAATATCTATTATTCTATGTGATTTACGTGTATCAGCAAAACATTACGTATCCTTTTTGAATATCAACCGTTAATTATTCAAATTTTCCTATATGCATTGCAAATGCTATTTGCATACATTTATAATGTGTAATAATGCATAATGTATTAGCAACATTCATTTTATTGGACTCAACTATTAATAATTTTTCAACAATTCAAAAAATCTAGTTTGTTCTCATCTAGTTATAGGTTGAAAAGTGGAATAATTTGGAGGGAAGAACTCATGTTTTTCTATATAGGTAGAACAATTAGTGGGATAATTTTAAAAATTATCCCAGCTTCTAGTTCTTCTAGAATTCTACTTAACTAACACTTTAAAAAATTATCCCAATTATAGTTCTAATTGACTAACACCATAAAAATTTATCCTACTAATTATCCCAGCTTCTAATTTTTAGTTCCAATTGACTAACCCCTTAAAAACCACGGAAATTTTTCCTAAAAATATACATTGCTTAATTTATTAATTAGGCAATTTTTATTTAGAGAAACTGACTATTTTATTGTCCCAAAAACCACGTAAATTTATCCTTAAAAAACTCTAGTGCTTAATTAGTTTATTAGGAATTTTTTTCTTTGGAGAAACCGACTTTTTAATTTCCTAAAAATACAGTAAATTATCTTTAAAAGCTCCGGTGCTTAATTTTATTTATTATGCAATTTTTCTTTGAGAAACTGATTTTTAATTTGTAAATAATAAAATTACGACATTTTATCCTTAACAAACTCCAGTGCTTAATTTATTGATTTTAGCCAAATTTTTTCTTTCGAGAAACTGACTTTTTAATTTCCAAAAACAGAGGAAATTTTCCTTTAAAAATCTGGTGCTTAATTTATTTATTAAAAAAATTTGTTTCTTTCAAGAAATTGACCCCCCACTAATTGGTTCAGAATGCTAGCCATGTCGTATCTTTTTCATTCATAGTGCCACGTTCTGCAGTTCCTCCGAACTGCTTCTCTACGGGGCAAGATTTTCAATGGCTTCATGGTGTCATTTCTCTCTTTGATTGATATCTAAGAGGGTATTTGGGGAGCTTATTTTTGGTCAAACTAGCTTTTAAGTTAGCTTTTTCATATCTATTTGTTTGGTAAAATACCAAATTAAGTTGACGATAAGCCCCATTTTAAAAACCGTATACCCCAAAGATTTGAAAAATTAGCTTATAAGCTCACCTAAGTAAGCTATGTTTGACCAAAGAAATTGTTACTCTACCCAAATAATGTTTATAGCATTTTTACGGAAAAGCCAAAAGCCACAAAACCAACTTAACGATAAGCTTCAAAATGATAAGCCCTCCCAAACACCTTCTAAGCCTCGCCACCAATCACATCTGAGGTAAGATCCATCTATCTTACCATGGTGTTTTCCATTTTTCCCTATATATATATAGTGATGTTTATGATTTATGAAGAATTCTCTTAAAATTTTAAATTTAGGAAAATTATACGTATAAACATCTAATTGATGCTCTAAAGTTTATAATTTCTTAAAGGTGGTATCTTTCTTTATACTCGTTCATCTTAATTTGGGGAAAAAACTATTCTGATGATTTCTGTTAGTGATAGGCTTTGTTCCAAAACAAGATAATTTATTTAATTGAATTTATTTTAAGTGTCTATTACATGCTAATTAAATATATGAATTAAACCAAAACAAATTTGTTGTAAAGAAATATTTCCAAACAAATTTCCTATGGAACTACTCAATTATTAGAGCATATGATATTCAAGGGAACAAAGTTGGAGGAGGGATTGCAAATATGTTTCAGGATTTGACTACTTAAACATCGAGGGAGCAGACAACTTACGATGCGAGGGTGACGAGGGGGAATATGTATTACGCAAATACTAAGTAGACATCTCTGTTGAAGCTTTATTCCTCTTTTCTTTGCACGATTATTGTGTTTCAAGTTCTTATTTTTTCTTGCAACAAACAAAATAATTGCTAGACATCTCAGTTTGCATTACCTTCGATTATTCTATTAAGTATCGGTGATGTGCTTTTGCCTAGGTAGTACTTGCCATGAGTTTGTGTTCTTTTATTTGTTTTTAAGAACAAACTGGTCTGTTTTCCTAATAAACATTATTATCAATTTTTAATTTATCACGAGTGAGATTAGTTGCCGTACTTTTTATTTTGGTTTTATGTAATTAAAACTTAGAATTTATTTGACTGTACTATTTATAATTGTCATAGTTCTTCTTCATGTCGTATATGTATATTAATTTAAATGGGGAAGGGAATGTGTATTAAGAATATATTTACTAGACATCTGTGTTGAAGCTTTATTCCTCTTTCTTTGTATGATTGGGCTGGTTCATGATCCCATATTTTCTTGCAACAAAGAAATTAATTACTAGGCATCTCAGTTTGCATTACCTTCGATTATTCCATTAACTATAACTGATATGCTTTTGTCTCTGTAGTACTTGCCATGAGTTTGTGTTCTTTATTTTTTTTTCAGATGTTATGGTCATAACCACTAACCGTGATTAAGGAGAAAAACGAGACACCGCACGGATAAATGCTTGTCGTCAACAAAACCGACTCGAGCTCAGCTCGGACCACAAGGCGGCCGACACTTACCGACCCGCCATGGTCCAATGGATGACTATCATCACAATCGACGCCGAGGCGGTGCGAAGCGCCCGCCAAGAACTCTCTCTCACGGACGACGCAAAGGCGGTAATGGTCGCCTCGCCACATTAATCCGCCGAGACCATTTCACGCCGCCGTCCCATCGGACGGCGTGGAGGCGACCAGCCTATCACCTTCCGACGATAGTCGCGCTCGGACGACGAAGGCGGTGCTAGTCGTCTCCCAACCCTTCACCCGTTATAGCCCCGGCCCTACCAATTGTCGGCCTTTCCCAACGATGCGAAGTGAATTTAGACCCTCTTATCGCCACCCGCCCTCGTGGACGACGCCAAGAGCTCCCCGCCGCCTTCCAGCTGATTACCTCGGAACGCCCCGAGAGGCCGAAGCGAGCCGCCACCCGCCTCAGCCCACATACCTCATCTTGCTGACTTCCTCCACTCAAACGACGGTTATACGGTACTGAGACCATCAAGATCGTGATTAAATGCGCCGACACTCTTTAACTCCCCAATCTCTCACGCAGAAGGCACCTCGACCCATGCTACAAAGGCCGCCAATCCCATCCCATTAATGGCGAATAGACCACACTAACCCTCAAATTACCCGCAAGTTGACACCTGTAAAGCCACCACCGTGAGGCATGTGAGAGATGCTCAGCCAATCACTGGCTCACACGTGGAAGAGAGGGCTGACTCAGCAATGGTTCCTTAGCCAACGGAAAGACGAAAATACCCCCGCAACCCTAGGTATAAGTAGCAGCGTGAACAACGAACCAAGTAAGTAATCTTTTCGAAAGTGAATTCCCGCTCCATTACATTATCTCCCACTCTACTAACTTGACCGCTCGGAGGAACCACGGAGATCCCAACTCCGCTTCTTCCACGTCCCTCTCTCCGTCAGGGAAGAGTCCCTTGATCGAGTCGCCACCGGGCTTTAGGAGAGAAGGCGACTCCGCCTCTCTTAAAACTAAGCTCACCCGAGGTTAGTGAGCGTGATTATATACATCATCATTGCCCCACCGGGGCCTCCTTTCTTCTTCTTGCAGCTATGTCCAATGGCGATGATCTTCGTCGGGAACCCATGACGCTATGTCACTCAAGCCCAACTCGTGAATCCACCGAAGATCACACCAAGCCATGAGCCACCATGCAAACCCAGCTGAAGCGCAGATGACCTCTTCACTTTCTCCTCGCTTTCACAAAGACAAGAGCCATCAAGAATGGCGGCGGACTGCCTTCCGCTACCGCCATTCCACCGCTGAGCGACCGCCACCGTCATGAGGCAAATTCCATTCCCGGAACTCCTCACATCGACAAGTCACGAAGAGACCGCTAAGAGCGCTGCCGCTCTCACCTAGAGACAACGACCTGTGGCGCCAATGCTAGGGCCGCTCTTGCCTTCGACTCACCGATGAAAGCCCTCCCACCAGGCCATTACTGTGCACGCCTCAAGACCTCATGCCGCCACCGCAACACCATTCCCAACCCACCAATGCACAGCGACTACAATCAAGTGTACCAAATGGCCGACGCCATCGGGAACACCCCTTCATCGACTCCATCATGAGAGCACCGCCGAGAAGTTCAAGATGCCGACGATGGATAAGTACGGGCTAGAGACCCGCCGAACATGTGCGACTACCACAACACCATGATCATGATGCAGCACCGAGGCGACCATCCGTCCGCCGCCTCCACCTTGACAGGAGTGCTGCTTTGGTGGAATTCTTTGGAGAAGAAATCCATTGGTAGCTTCAAGAGCTGCCGGCAGCCATCCACCATTTCGCCAACGCCAAGCCCAAACTACCCTCCAAGGTGCTCATCCGCACTAAGCAAGAGCCGGGCGAAAGCCTCGAGCCTACATCAAGAGATTCCAGCGAAGAGACTAGAGGTCAAGACCAAGGAAGCAAAGTCGCCATGGCGGCACTGGTGGCGGGGCTGCAACCTGGAGACCTGTCCAAAGCCCTCAACAAGAAGCCCATCAGGAGTTACGAGCACCTGATGTCCAAAGCCCACGCTTACATGAACATGGAAGAAGCAAGCATACAAGATCGCCATACGCCGAAGTCCAGCAGAAGGCGGCCACAACTATTTTGCACCGCCCCCACCAGCGCCGCCGCATCCCATCATCCTCCTCACCGACCACTTATGCCGCCCGCTCTCCCGCCGCCCCTGCACCAGAAGAAGAGCCTGACACATCCAAGGAATCCTCCTCCTAAGAACAACCGCAACGGCCGATTCGATGAGGGAGGACAAGAGAAGATGCTCCCTCCAAGGTTCACACCCTCTACCTCCTTTCGGGCCCCGACAAGGCCCGAGGGAGGGGCTCCTCCACAAGCCCCCGCCGAGATGAGGACAGACCAAGCAAGAGAGATCCACGGCGATTCTGGCCGATACCACCGAGATCACGGCACGACACGAGACCGCTGTGTTCTCCAAAGACATTGAAGACCCTATTCAGAGGTTTCTTGAAGAACTTGATCCATCGGGAGCAAAGACCCCAAGAGAGACCACCACCGACCTCGCCTCGATCTCCCTACCACCTAGCTTGGAGCACAGAAGCCTGACAAGGGAGTCTGGGGTAATCAATACCATCAGCGGAGGTCCTACCTTGGGAGGAATCCAATAACGCCAAAAGAGGTATGCCAAGCATGCTTTACTGGGTGAACACATGACAAGAGGCGTATCGATGTATCCATCTCTTTCACCGGCCGACTTGATGGCGCCGAGACTTCATGACGACCTTATCATCATATCGCCCATATCTACGGCTTTAAGGTGAAGAGGATTATGGTCGACACCGAGCTCTGTCGACATATTGTTTTGGACGCTGCTCAACCGTATGGGTATTGACAAGTCCAAACTCCACCGCCTCGGGTCCCCGATTGGTTTCACGGACATTCTCTTCGTGAGGGACAGATCACCTCCCCCGACGGTTGGGCAACCCCGTACAATCGACCGTGGACGCCCAGCTTGTAGTAATGGACATCAAGTCGGCGATAATGTCATATTGGGCCAACGCCTCTCCACCACTCTTGCAGCCATCCCGCCCACCTATCATCGATGATCAAATTCCGACATCGAGGGGTGGGGATAGTCCCGAGCACCGTAAGGAAGCCCGAGCTTGCTACCTTCCACCAAGGGAAAAGGAGTCGCGATCACCGCCCATCGAGAAGACACTCCAGCCTTGAAGAGAAGAAGGAGCGAGAGGACGACTCCAGCTGAGGACCTCCATGAGATCCCCATCGACCACAAGGGCGAGAGGACGCCAGATAGGGTCCAACCTCTGAACCATTACGAGGTGCGATAATTGCTTTTCTTTTATCTAATCTTGATGTGTTTGGAGTCCGTAAGACATGCCGCATTTCACCGACGCCATTTACCACGAAGCTCTCCGCCGACCACACGCTGCCGCCGCGAAGAAGAGGCACTCCCAACGCCAAAAAGCGGCACAGAAGAGGTCGAAGGCTCTCGAGCCGACTTCATTCGAGGTCCAATATCCCAATGGTTGTCCAACGCCGCCCTAGTGAAGAAGTCTAGCGGCAAATGGAGGACGCGGCGCCGACTTCACCGACCTCAACAAAGCATGCCCCAAGGACAGCTACCCCTTCCCCGCATCGATCGCTTAGTCGACGAAAGCGGACTTCGTTGTCGAGCTTTTGGACGCTTTCGTTACAACCAGATCCGCATGGCGGAGCATGACCAAGAGAAAACGCCCTTTGTCACCGAATCGCACCTTTTGCTACAAAGTAATGCCCTTTGGTCTCAAGAACGCAGAGCTACCTATCGAGGTCAACAAGATCTTCAAGCCCTGCCGGCCGCAATGTGGAAGCCTATGGACGACATCTTGGTGAAGTCGAGACCGCAATGCCCACATCGCCGACTTGAAGAAACCTTCGCCACGCTACCGTGATGAAGCTCAACCCACCAAATGTGCTTTTGGGGTACAATCGGAAAATTTCGGATTTATGATCACCCAAAGGGGAATTGAAATCAACCCGAGAAGATAGAAGCATTGAGCGACTCGAGCCGCCGCACCATGAAGGATATCCAAGCTTAACGGGAAGATAGTCCTTTAGGCGCCTCTCCAAGTCACCGAGAAGACTTCCTTTCTTCAAAGTACTCAGAGGGGTCAAAGATCCCAAGAAGAAGCCGAGTGGACCGAGGAGAGGCCGGGCCGCCAGAGAGCTCAAGGTCTATTCGAGCACCAAGCCGCCCTAAGCCAACCCAATCGGGGAAACCCTATACCAGATTTGGCCGCCTCAAGCCGTGAGCTCGGCGCCATTCGGGAGGAAGACCACATCCGTAAGCCGGCTATTATGTCACCGGATCTTAAGAGCGGGAACTCAACTACCCCCGGTCGAGAAAGCATCCTTTGCCCTCATTACCACTGTCCGACTTCGCCCCTACTTTCAAGCACACCCTATTGTCGCACGGACAGCCTCCCATTGAAGAAATCCCTAGGGAGCCCCACCACATCTCGGGAGAATGGTCGCGGGTCGATCGAACTCGTGAGTATGACGCGGCAGCTTCAAACCTGTGACCACCATAAAGGCGCAAGCATTAGCCGACTTCCTCATAGAGTCCACTCAGATGGCGAACCAGATGATCTCGCCGCCTCGCCAACTGCCCCAAAGGGGGGCGGGCAAATGCACTCTCCCCATGTTCGAAGCTCGAGACGGCTCCCCAAGTCGCCTCTTGGTGGGAATTGAAAGTGGATGGATCCTCAAATGAAATAGGAGCGGGCCGCATCGCCTTGCGTAGCCCTCGAGCAGCCACCGAGCAGCCCATCGCCAAGTTCCCACCTCAACAATGAGGCCAATACGAAGCCTCATCGCGGGCCATGTCGTCTCGCGCACCAAGGCCGAGCCTGATGGTGTTTACTCTCAACTGGTCGCTCATCAAGTTAACGCAAATACGCCGCCAAAGATAAGAGGATGGCTCAAGACTAAGATTGTCAAGGACTCCGCGTCTCGCCAACTTCAAATTGTCCAGTCCTCGTGCTCAATGCCCGAAGCGGACGCTTTGTCGGCTCGATCAACCAGCCTTGAGTAGCTCCGACCCATCCTCGCCGACACACTCCCGCATCCCAAAGATCGCAGACTCCGCCTCCGGCCATGCAACAGATACTCCCATGAGTCCTCGCTGATAGACCCTATCATCCAGCTTCTGGTGGCCGCTCTTACCTACCGACCCGGCCAAGCAGAGAGTTTGCAGAGCCTCCCGCCGCTACCTCATGATTGACGCACCACCACGGACGCCCTATCTAGTCAGCCGGAGGGGCTCCTATCTCTGCCTCCAATCGAATCGGCCGATTATGTTTTGAAGGAAATCCATGAAGGCACTCGCAAGAACCACCTGTATGAACCCTCGCCGAAGATCATACGCCAGGATACTATTGGTCGACCATTGTGGCGACTCCCTGCTGCCTGCCTCCAAGTGCAAGAAGTGTCAACTATTTGCGAGATTTGAGCAGCCACAGAGCTAACTTCCATCTTCACCTTCCTTTCCTTCCAATGGGGACTGATATACGGGACCGCCCCTTGCTTCGGGCAACGAAGTTCCTGATAGTCGCCATCGACTACTTCACCAAATGGATCGGCCGAGCCTTTGGCTAAGATCGGAGAAAGCAACATCACCAGCCTTTGCTTGGAAGTCGATCGATGTCGGTCTCGGTCCTCGGCCATTCTCATTCATCACCCAGCCGCACTCGGCCCAGAGCCGCTAATTCCAAGATTTTTGTGAAGAATGGGGATCAAGCTCAAGTTCGCTTGTAGCCCACCCTAAGTGCAATGGATCGGCAGAGGCCACTAATAAATGCATCCTCCAAGCTCAAGAAGAAGGCTACCAGCATGCCACAAGAATGAAGAACTACCGAGCATCCCGTGGTCATACAGACGACTCCACAAGAGTTCAACCGAGAAACCCCGCTCATGCTAACCCTACTGGAGCAGGCAGAATCCCGCTGGAGGTCGGCATGCCCACCATCCCACTCCAACATTTCGACGAGGAGGTGAATTCGATGGACTTCGAGGACACCGACCTCGTGGACGATCCCGCATCAGCTTCACGCAGACAAGTCGCCAATCAAAGAACGATCGCTCGATACTACAACAAAGAAAGTCCGACCGAAGGTTCCAAGTCGGCACCTAGTGCCGAGGAAGGCGGCCTTCGACAAGGACACCAGCGCAAGTTGTCGGGCGCCCAATCTCCCACCGCCCTTGAAGAACCACGCCCAACATACCGACTCTGGCTCCACGGGAGAATCCTACAACACCCTCGAACATAGAGCACCTCGAAGTTTTTTCAATAATTTAATGTTGTAAATTCACCATTCCTCCCAATACAATTCAAGATCACTTCTAATTATTGTTGTTTGCCATAAATTATGCAAGAAACGCCAAAATTACCGTTTCAATCCAACCCACGGCCAACCCTCCAGTACATAGGGTACCGACCGGCTAATTAATTAGGAAAAACCCGGCCGAAGTGGCAATTTTAGTCGAGATCGGGTCGAGCCGATCCCCGCCCGGCTAAGTAGAGTCAAGAAACCCTTATCGCTAAACCGAAGTCAAGAAACTCTTCTCGCTTAGCCGAAATAAGGAACTCTTCGCTTTGGTCGCGACGGGTGATCTTACCCATTCCACTAGGGAAACGAGCCCTACTACCAAAGAAAATCGGATTATCCTTCCTCGATAGGTCGAAATAGGCCACCCGCCGCCACCAACCCAAGATGAAGCTAGCGCGGGCAAGACCTAGGCGCCATGTGAAGTCCTAGGCACCCCACGCTACTTGTCCTCCACGGAGTCGCCGCCCCACCGGGAGCCGACTCGAGCTTGCTCTTTGCCTCAAAACAGATCGGCTCGCCGAGTAAGACCTAGGCGCCACGTAAGTCCTAGGCACCTGACCTACACGGCTGCCTCCCTCCACGGAGTCGCCGCCCCATGGAGCCGACTCAGCTTGCTCTTTGCCTCAAAACAGATCGCTCACGTAAGACCTAGGCGCCACGTAAGTCCTAGGCACCGGACCTACGCTGGTCGTCTCCACGGAGTCGCCGCTCCCACGGGCCGACTCAGCTTGCTCTTTGCCTCAAAGCAGAGATCGGCTTTGCCGTAAGACCTAGGCGCCACGTGAACCTAGGCACCGACCTACGCTGTCGTCTCTCCACGGAGTCGCCGCTCCCACGGAGCCGCACTCAGCTTGCTCTTTGCCTCAAAACAGATCGCTCGCCGAAGTAAGACCTAGGCGCCACGTAAGTCCTAGGCACCGACTCCACGCGGCCGTCCTCCACGGAGTCGTCGGCTTCCCACGGGAGCCACTCAGCTTGCTCTTTGTCTCAAACAGATCGGCCGGTAAGACCTAGGCACCCACTCCTGCTGGTTGTCCTTGTAGACAGCAAAAAATTCTCTAGGCGAGGGTCACGCGCACCCTAGTTGTTAAAGCTTCAAAACGAGACTTGCTCAAGAGGCGAGGCTCGACCTTAATCCGAGGTTCACAAGAGGAGCGAAGCTCGACGCTCGCCTTGAAACTTGACTTTGACCTTAAGACGAGGTTCCCATTCAAATAAGCTCGACTTTCATAATGAGGTTCGCCACAGAGCGAAGCTCTCCATCTAACCGAGGCTCGCCTAATCGCAATGAATCCCAACTCTCAAGCGAGGTTCGCCCACAACATTGAAGCTCGACTTCCAAGCGGTTCGCCTTATAGCAATGGCTTCCATTTAGTCGAGGTTCGAGGTTCGTCTATCGCAAATGGCTCTCCATTCGACGAGGTTCGCCAAGCAATGGGCCCTTCATTCCGACGGTTCGCCAAGCGCAGCCCTTTCCTCGGACGAGGTTCGCCAAGAAGCTTAACTCGACATTCAACCGAGGTTCGCCTACGCCAGCGAACCTCGACATTCAACCGAGGTTCGCCACAGCGTGAGCCTCGACATCCAACCGAGGTTCGCCACGCAATGGGCTCGCCATCCAACCATTTCATACAAGGTTCGCCTACGCAGTGGCTTACCATCCAACCATTTCATACGAGGTTCGCCTAACAGCAAAGCTCGCTATCCAACCAAAATGCATAAATGCATTCGACTGAAGTTCGCCCAAACAGCAAAGCTAGTCATATAGCTGAAGTTCATCCAAGTAGCGGACCTCGTTATGCAATCGAATTTGCCTGCACAACGGTTCGAAGCTCGGCTCGCCATCCAATCAAGGTTCAGCCGGCAATGAAGAGCGGCTCGTCATCTAACGGCTCGCCTCGTAGCAAACCCAAAGGCCACGAAGCCAGAACAACCACTGGAAGTAAGTGGTGGGCACTATGCCCACTAACCCACGCTTCCACGATTCTAGCATGATAGTTACATGCTTAAAGCCCTATAAATAGCCGTATAGCTATGAACGGGGGCTTTTGGAACTTTGGAAAATTCAGACTTAGTGCACAAGAGAGATCGAAGTTCTTCATCAATCATCGCAATTTTGTTCTCGATCACAACTAAAGCGGACCTCACGTGAGCATTGAGTGAAGCCTTCGCCACCAAGAACCCATACAAAGAGAAGTCAAATCAATCTTTCCTCCTCAGAATCGAAAATTTGATTGTAACCCATTCATTCAATCAAATAAACAATTTTTTCGACTCTACGTAAGATGGCGAATTACAAAGGGGAGCAACCATTCATTCCGGATGAATGGTGGTGGCGAATCAGACAAGATTGCGTTGGAACCAGGTTCAAACCTTGGTCATTGAATTCGATCAGGCACGAGGAGTTCCTCTCCTCTCGGGGCATCTAGCCCAAGGAAGACGCGAAGTGTCGCCGAAGTCTCGTGATGAGACTTCAGCCCCGGGCTTCGGCCAATCCTCTCGAGCTTAACTCGACAATCACTTTGTCTCAAGGACAAGGCTCCAAAAGTTAGCCACAGCTAAGAAGTGGGTTGTTAAGCAACCCAAGTCAACTTCGATGTTGTTAGCCGTTTGGCTTCGGGCAGCCTCGCCTCTTATGGGAAGACCGACTTCTAACGGTCCCTCTCAAGACGCGCTGCATAACGCCGACGAGAACTAAGCTCGCCGACGGTTTCAGCTTTGGTCTCCTGGACGGATTCCACTATCGTCCAAAGAAAGCCAACGAACCTCGCTATCATCAAGGGGTTCGTTCAAACAAGACGAAGTGTCGCCTACCGCAAACTCCGCTCACAAGATCTAACGCCGCCTAACCGCTAACCCGCCCACAAGACGAACGCCGCCTACCGGGCGAAGCTCACAAAGTGGCTAACCTCGCACAACGGAGGTCCCTTGAAAGGCGAACCTTGTTTGAGTGGAAAATCTCGCCAAAGAATATGAGGTCCCCTTTAAAGGGATGAACTCGCCCAAGCAATGAACTTCGCCAACATGAGGTCTCTAAACAGACTAACCTTTCAGGCGCATAACCTCGCCGCCGAATCAAAGGAAATGGCAACCTCGCCAGTTCGCCAAACTCACTCGTGAAGCCTCTTTCATATGAAGCTCGCTTTTAATCAATGGGTACTTACTGATCTCCGGACTACCTCACCGCAAGTGATGCTAGTCATATGCAATCTCATTGCCGCCGGAGAAGCTTATTCTTCGCGATGTTCATCGACACACCTTCTTCGTTTTGAGCCGATTATCGGACCCAATAACTAGACGGAAGGCGTTTCGCCATAAGAAACAAGCTGCCCGCTGCGGGTCATTCTCCTGAGTGACTATTAACATGGTTGAGAAGTGGCAAGACCCCAAATGTAGTCCTCAATCGCCCTGACTCGAATATTCCCTGGTTACTTTAGGCATTAATCAATAGTCAAGGTGCCTATCGAGGTACCTGCCTCGCTCCGAGCAACAATTCCATTCGACATAGACAATTGATCGGGGTACTTCAAGAACATGAGAACTCGCATTGCTACGCCTCAACCTTCAACACCATTTCAAGGACTGTGCTGTCCTCATGGTCGAACGAGAGGAGGAGATGACACGAAGAATAGAAGAGCAACAGCTACTATTCTTGCTAAACAAGAATCTATCAGCGCTTAGAAATGATGATGGAGAAACTTGTGGGCAAGAAGAAGATGGACGAAGGAGGATCCAAATCAAGCAAGAAGGCTACGACGGGATCATGATGTCCACTCAATGTCATCGGAAGCGAATCAATCCGCGACAAAAGAGCAAGATCATGGTTATGGATTTCCAAAAGCAAATGGATGCTCAAACCCAAGGGCAATCTAAGGAGCCGGGGTGGCGACATATCCTATAGAATGGGATGATGTCCCATATCCTCCCAAATTCAAGCCACTTTTACGGTGCCACTAAAAAGTTCTCCACACAACACATCTACTACTTCCAAGCTAAACCGGCATATAACGGTAATGATCCTATTATGACCCGATTATTCATTAGCACTCTTAAGGAGCCTCGAAAGTGGTTTCGGGTTAGAGCCGTTATCAACTTGGAAAGTTCAAAGGCTTTTATGGCCCGATTATGATGACCGAGGTGTCTATGGCCACTTTGTTGGTCGAAAAGCAAAAGAAGACGAGTCCCAAGACTTTCGCCAAGCTTATCCGAATCACTCCTG
>WHSE01000343.1:0-25098 GCA_012295165.1 Asparagus setaceus | reverse complement strand
ATACACACACACACACACACACAGAGAGAGAGACACACACACACACACATGCACAACACAAATCGGTGGACTCTGGAGAAGACTCATTTGGAGAGGCGATTTTGTGGGAGACCTTCACGAGTGCTTCAATGAAGTACTTTCCCGATCTGCGGGGCGAGTTTTGCGTAGGTTTGTCGAGCTCAAGCAAGGAGGTGGTCGTTGATGATGCAGTGAGGAGTTCTCTTCCCTCGGCGATGCAGCTCCCCATCTTGTTGCAGATCCCTATAGAAACATCGGTTTGAAGGTGTGGACAAGTATATCAGATTGGCTCTAGCTGGTAGAGCGCTTGCGACCCACGACGTCGTTTTGGATGCGACAGCGTGATTGAGGCGTTGAGGAGCACGAAGAATGTGATTGAGTTAGAGATGAGACAGCGGTACCCTTAGTTGTTTTTAGACTCTTAGCTGTTATATCTTATTCCATATTGTATCGCTGCTACCTCATATCTTCTTCTATTTATGGATATGTAGTTCTTTTGAATATCTCTCCATATATATCTAATTGAGTCTTTCGTTCCATGTTCCTATCTCTGGGTTGTTATACACCGCTCCTATTTCAATTTCGAGGACGGAATTTGTTTTAAGGGGGGTATGATGTAACACCCGTGAATTTGCGATATGTATTTTTCTAATATTTTTGGTACGTATTTTTCTAGTATTATTTTTCTAATATTTTTTGATCATATATTCTAATATTGCTTTTCTAATATTAAATATTATTTTACGGTATTTGATTGTTAAATATTATTTTCTAGTATTTAAATATTAAATATTATTTCTAAAGGTATTGTTAATATTTTCTCAAATTTTCAGAATTCTCTCAATTCAATATATACTTTTACATTCATTTTATGATTTAACTAAATTATAAATTTAGTAATTTAGTGAATACTTAGTCATAATCTTGATTATTGATATTATTAATGATTTTGTAAACTGAGCTTGGTATCTAAAATGCATTACAAAATACTTATATATGTGTGATAATTTTTATGATTATCACTCTTGTTAATTACCATTATAACAATTAATTTTCTACTTTATATGTTGTAATATAACCCTAACCTAACCCTAACCTATATATATATATATATATATATATATATATATATATATATATATATATATATATAATATTTTTGTTTTGAAAACCATAGTTTCTCTCTCTCTCTCTCTCTCTCTCTCTCTCTCTCTCTCTCTCTATCTTCTCTCTCTCTCTCATTTGTTCCCGATCAACCGCACCTCCTCGGCCACCTCATAGCCAGTGACCATGACCTCGACCTCCGTTGCCACCGCCATGCGATGCCTCACCTCATCTTCATCCTTGGCCAGCATCCGCCGGCTCATTCCATGCCTGGATCGTATCGCCGCGTCCATTGCGGCCAGACCATTTTGCACCTCATGCGCCCTCGCATTTTCCTGACCCACTCCGTTATCGATCTCCTTCCCACCTTTGCCTCTCCATCCTATCCGCCATCATCGTGATCGTCCCTGGCCCCTCCCCACGCTTCCGTTCTCATGCCGCGGGTCGTGACCACGCACATCGCCTCCTCTCCTCCTCGCCGCGCATCTGCCGCGTCGGCCGTCATCGTCGTTAAACTCCGGCAACAAACGGCCGTTGTACGCGGTAGGCAGCGTCGGTCGTTCGGCGATATCCACGAGGCAAGATCCCTCTTCCAGTTGTTTAGTTAATTTAATCCGTTATAAAATTATTTACATAATTTTGTAGAATAGTTGTCTTTGTTATATTAATAATTATGCGATTGACTCTTAAATGCGGCGACTATACTTGAGAAACAATGTTATTCATAATGAAGGAACATGTTAAAATTAGTTTAAGAATAATTTCATGTGGTTTCGATGAAAGGATATGTTTATTAGGACTTTTGGAATTAATTATAATGAGGAAAAGCATTTTTAAAAGAATAATTTTTGTAAAAGGATTTTTAAATTATTAGATTTATTGGAAAAGAAAAAATATTTGAATTATGAATTTATTATTTACAAATATTATTTAGAATAATCGTGGTGTGAATCTAATTTTAAAAATTTTGGAAAAAATATTTTAGGTTATTTAATTACGATCGTATAAGTGGCGGTTATGAAACTTCGACATTTCATGTGAATAATTCCTTCTATTTTGCATTTTCACATCGTCGGTGATATTAGATATTCATGCTTTTGTTAAGTGATGACATGACAGACATCTAAGCGTAGTGAGTTTATCATTCCATGTTGAGAATCACGAGAAGTACGATTATAGCGAATGGTATGACCGATTAGGATCTAGATTCCGTGTGTAGTTAACACGGAATCCGAGAGTTTGGGGAGTCTTGGCACATGTGATCGGATATGGTGTTGATGTATCTTCGGACTACGCACGATGAATTAGGTGTAGTCAGGGGTTGGTTTAATAGGGCTAAAGTTTGAATTCGTGTAGTCACTTTAGTCGGTGTACTTGTGTATTCACGAGTCTGCTTGTGTCGGACATGGGAATCGGTTGCGTGTAGTCCTCTCGGCGATTTGTGTAGCGGCATTGGATGCTGCGTAGAGGATTTGTGAGCGATCGGTTATCCGGTGATATGAACTTTGACTTTGTGAGAGTTATGATCTTGTGATCTGTTATAGAATGCCTAGATCTGGGACATCGAGTTGAGATATTTGTGATTAGGGCACACAGTTTATACGGACACACGAGATGCACATGTTGATGCTTTATTTCCGGTTATATGTTCCATCCATGTATAGTTGGGGTTAATATTTAGTTATTTACAATCCGAGACATATGGTATATACATGAGGGATTCCTTATGCGGAATATTTACATCGACTTACTACATCTCGTTTGTAGATTTCTAAATATTAATCTCACGAGGATTTACATGGATGGTTAATCGGATTGTTATACTTGGATCGTTCGCGATTTGATTACTTGCATTTATTTATATTTATTATTATCTTGCCATCTCATTGTGGGATCTTGCGTGTGTGTTATACATGACGTACTCCATTCTCTTAGTTATGCGTTAGATTTAGATGACCAGACGAGCCCGGTATGGAGAGGTGTTGGGCGGATTATTTTGAGTGAGTGCGGTTGGGGTAGAAGAAAAGTAAGGTCTTTTTATTTATCTACGATAGATGTTGGACATTTAGACTGTCATACTTTTCTTTAGTTCAGTAGATGTTCCGTTGACTATTCAGTTTAGTTTTGTGCGGATGTATTGGTATTATTTATTTTATGCAGGGTGATATTTCCTTTGGTGATATGTATCATGTAGTTCTGGATTTGTTTATTATATTCTTGCTGACTATGATTGGGAGACTTGTGGATTTATTTTGATTATTGCTTGACGCTTGGCATATTAGGTTGTGGAGAAGAGTTTTTATTTTACTCTCCTCAATCTAATACGTCATGGGCTTGTTCGCGTCCCGTTACCGCGTAATTTGGGAAACGGGGCGTGACACTAGTGGATCCAATTTTGGATCTCTATCTTATCTACATGATTTTTCTCCATCTTATCTACATGATTTTTCTCCATCTTACTTGCTTAATTTTGTTCTTGTTGATTATTTTCTTCTCTTTTTGATTTTATTCTTTTCTATTTTCTTTATTTTTTCCCCTTTGTTTGTTCTCATTTGCCTTTATTTTCACTATCTTTTCTCCCCTTTTTTTTAGTTTCCTTTCATTTGCAAATAATCACACTCTTTATATCTCTTCATTGTCACTCCTAATTGTCCACACACAACTCTATGATCCAATTTAGAATTTTTTCCTACACACCTTCCTTGTGGGATCGCCATTATAACTATACTATACCTTGATTGTGCACTTACAATCTCGATACTATCTTCACAACACATAAAATTTTTGGCGCCGTCGGGGAAGGTACTTGTAATTAGAATTTTTCTATTTTGGTTATTTGATTTGTGTGTTTTAGTGTGAAGGAACAACTTTGAAGGAGAAGGTTGAAGATTAGAGAGTAGATTTGCTTGAAAAGGTAAGTTCTATTTCTAGTATTTTCAATTCCACCCTCTAGTTAGCGTTTTCACATTAGAGACAATTAGGAGCTAATAAAAATAATAATGAAAAAATTTTGTCGACCCTAATAAAATCCACCCTTTACTTAAACAACTACTAACAAGATAATAACTTCAAGCTAGTGCTCTCTGTCTTTTACATTTGTTTGATTGTTAACCCTAATTAAAAAATAAAAGATTTTATTTTTGTATCCTTTTGTAGTTGCTTTTAATTCCTAGGTTTGCATTGCATATAGTTAGTAGAAATTCATGAAAGTGATTTGAACATTTTGATTTGAGCACTCACTTGAAAATACTATAAAGGGCAATACACCCCAATCAAGATAAGGTGAGGGATTGCATTACCTTTTCTTAGCACACAAATCACTAATTCCTCGCTACACAAATCCAAGCCTTTTAAAACTAATTAGACATTGGCCGCTAAGGACTCGAGCTCATTAAGGAACAAGAAATTCTTAAGTGAACTGGTTTAAATTTATTTGAATTCGTTGGTGTCTAAGCCAAGGTTTAGAAGTCGCAGAAGCACTGCTAAGAAAGAGGTACTTAATTGGTCTTTGGCCTCCCTCTAATACTATCCTTACCTAACTAACTAATTAAGTAAACTTTAATCTTTTCACTCAGGGAGTTTTTTATTAGGAGTCGGTCTAGTTAAGTCTAGGATTAACCCTAGAATTAATGGTGATTATTTCAAAGTGGTTACTCTTGATTTGTTTTAATTAGATTTTTCTTTTGTACTTCTTTTCTTCTCTTATTAATCTTTTAGGTCTTTTATTTTTTCCCTTTAAAAAAAGAAAAAGAAAACTTAACTAACTTTTATTTTGCTTAGAACTTTTTCCTATTTTTAGTAAAAAAAATTCCAAAAGAATTTATTTTAGTGTATGCAAGTTTAGATTAGGGATAATACCAATTGATTAATCTGTATTGAAGCAATTTTGAAACCAATGAAATAGCAAATCTTAATCCACTCATTCTTTAAGACATGTGTTATCCCAAAGAAGAGAGTGAGTCGATCCGAAAGTGAGAAAATTTTTAGTGATGAAATCAAGATACTAGAAGAATTTGAATCGAACTATCTTTCACTAAGGTGGACACAAATTTCTTTGATCTTAGTTTTGAAGAACTTTTGTCGATGAACTTAGGTTACTAGAAAATATAGAACAACCAACTTATCATAACTCAACCATGAATCGTGGATTTAAGAAAATTTTCAAAGAAGAACTAGTTGTACAAGCTTTCACCATGCTGAACCCGAAGTTCAAATCGAGACTTACTTTTATCCGATCAACATCGAAATTTAAAATACATAACCATGTTCTTACCTACCTTCAAATGCTACGAAAATCATTGAAAACCTTAGAGTGTTTAGAATTTAAGCATATCATTGAGTTTATCATTCTAGTCTTGTTTGAAATCCGTGGTAGAAATTTTAGCAATAAGGTAGGATTTGTTGTAGAATGCGAGCTTTTCATTTTTAATCTTTTATTCCACATCTTTACTCTTTGTCTCAGAATAATAAGAAAAGAATTAATTCTCCTCTCACATGAGAGTTTCTTGTTCTTTTGAGAAAAAAAAAAAAAAAGATAGATAAAAAAGTAGAAAAAAGATGAAAAAATGATGAAAAAAAGAAAAAATTAAATAAGAAAAATAAAAATTCTTGGCTACATCCTCCTCATACCAAAGGTAATTGCAGATTTTTATCATTTCATCATTGTTCTAGGTCGACCGAATAAATTTTAGTGCTTCATTTCCTATCTGCTTTACTTTGTGCCTCATATAGTGCATTGGGACAATGCAAAATTTGGGTGTGGGGGTGGGGCTAGTTATTTTTCTCTTTATTTTACCATTTTTATTCTTTCTATTTCATTTTTTTCTTTTCTTTCCTAAAAAGTCATCACTTGCAAACAATAGAGTTAATTAATAATTGATCTACTTGATAAATTTTAAATTTTCTAATCCTTAGTTAGTTTTATACTCAAGTTAACCTTTTATGATAACTCTAAATAAATTCCTTAATAAATAATTTTCAAAGTAGTATACTTCACTATCGTCCAACTTAGGCTTTTAATTAAGATAATGAAATTTTTGCATGCTTAGCTTAAGTGGAAAACAAATTTGTCAAGTTCTCTTCATCTAAATAATTTTCAAAATATATATATACATATACTCATATATATATTATACAAAAATATTAACAAAAGAAGAGTGCGAGAAATGAGTACCAATAAAAATCTCTTGAACTCTAAGGTGGTTCTATCTTACTCAACCTAACTTGACCGAAAGTGATTAAACCCGAGGAGTATTTCCATGCTTAATTCAATTGGTCTCGATTCATTGGCCCAAAACTCGTTAAATGGTCACTTAAAAGTCCGATAAGGTAGAACAAAATAACCAAGGAATAAAGCGTGTCAAAAAAAGAAAAAATATACTAACAAGTTTTTATATATATGGTTATATTTATATATATATGTTCTTGAAAAATAAATTGATTAAGAGACTTACAAATTGTTTAAAATAAAGAGTTAACATGTTCTTTTCAAAACTTTTAATTAAGTTTCTAAGTTAGACTTAGTTTTGTATAACTATAATGAAAAGATTTACTAAGAGATTTACTTTGGAGTTATACATAAAAGTATTTTCTTAACTAAAACCAAGCTTCAATTAGATTGTTTAAATATATCGTGAATTAATTATATCGCTGACTTCTTCAAATTGGCAAGTTGACCAAATTTTATGGGTATATTCACGGTAAACCCTCACGAGACTACAACTCATCCTCTAGGATAATCTAGGGTCTAAAGACTTGTTGTACATACTAAATACAACAAAGAATTCCTTCAAAGTGAGTTAGAAATTTTACTTTCTTTCCTTTCCATTTTCTTTCATTACTAGAGGACTAGGAAAAGTTTAGGTGTGGGGGTATTTGATCATCACATTTTATTACACTTTTATACCCTAATTATCTATTATATTTGAATAAATATATTATTAATAATATGTTTTATCTTAATTTATAGGTTAATGAAGAATTAATGAATAAGAGCCCAAAAAACTAAATTTCCTTATTTTCTACCATCTATTGAAGCCCAATATCAAGCCAATAGGAGGCCCACAAAAGTCAATGGAACCAAGAAGAAATCGGGTGAACAAGTCAAGAAAATTCATAGTTCAGTTACAAACCAATTAGTCCACCAACTGATTGGCCAATCAGTCGACCAACCGATTAGCCAACCGATTAGTTCGTAACTGAAATAATGAACGGTTGCGAATTAATCCTTGGAGCCCAAGCCAAATCTAATGGCTCTTGTTGAGTACTGTAGGCTATAAATAGAGGTAGAGGGTGAGGGATTTGAGTGTGAAAATTTTTATAATAATCTCTATTTGGAGAGGAGGGTTACTCTTAATTGAGAAGACCATCCAAAATTATAAACATTATTTGCAATTAATAAAAATAATTTTTCCACCTTTTAAATTTTTTCTTCTTCTTTATTCATGAAGATGAATATGAAGATTTTCTTTGAAGGAGCTAACCCCTGCAATGTAAGTTTTATTTTTCTCTTTAATTTTCTTTTTTAGAAATTCATATTTAGGATTTTATTTTCTTTTTATGTTGGTAGATTAGATTTATTTTCGTGTCTTGTAGTTTAGATTTACTTTCATGCTCCTTTATTTTATTATTTATTTTTCATGCTCTTTTATTATTTTTATGCATTTTTCTTTTGTAGTGTAGATTCACTTTTATGCTTTTTATTTTTATTAGTTAGATTTTCTTTATGCTTAGAGTTTAGATTTTCATTTTCTTGCTGTTGTTCTTATTTTTGTTGTTAGTTTTATTTTCTTATAGTTTAGATTTCTTTTCTTATTCTTTTATGTTTTTATTTTCTTAGTTTTATTTTATAAAATGAGGAACTAATTTTGTAGGAATTCTAGAATTATATGAAACTAGTTTATTTTCTTTTATAATTTGTAGATTTCTCTCTTGTGCTTAAAATGATCATGCTTAGGATAGTCAACTAGAGAACTAATTAGTAGAAGAAGAATTTGATAATCTATAGTTATCTTGAGTAGTTTGATAGGTTATGCTTATGAATTCTAGAATTACTATCTAGTTGTTATTCTTTTCATTAATATTGATTTTACTTGAATAATAATTTGATAGGTTATGATTTCCTTAAGTGGTTTGATAGTCTATGCTTAATAAATCTAAAGTAAAATATGATAAAAAGAGAGTAATTTATAAATCCTAAATGAAATTAACTAGTGGATTCAATTCTAGATCCTTATCTTATCTACTTGATTTTCTCCTCTTACTTGCTTTGATTTTGCTCTTTTGATTATTTTCTTCTCTTTTAATTTTATTCTTTTCTATTGTCTTTATTTTTCCCCTTTATTTTTCTCATTTGTCTTTATTGTCACTCTCTTTCTCCCTATTTTTAGTTTCCTTTTATTTGTAAATAATCACACACTCTTTATATCTCTTCATTATCACTCCTAATTGTCCACACACAACTCTAGGATCCAATTTAGAATTTTTCCTACACATGTTCATCATGGGATTGACATTGTAACTATACAATAACTTGATTGTGCACCAATCTCAACACTATCTTCACAATACATCATGTTCGAATTTGTATTTTCGACACGATTTTTTTCAATATTAAAATACTAAATGATATTTTAGATATTTGAATATTATATTTAATCATATATATATAATGATAAAGGTTAATATTTAGTTAATAATATTATTAGATTAATCGCTACAAAAATTATCATGATTACATATATAATATTTGATTTGTATTATTAATACGATTGGTGATATTAGTTCCACGTCTTTCTTTACCACGCTCATGCATACCCTAACCCTAACCCTAACCATATATATATATATATATATATATATATATATATATATATATATATATATATATATATATATATATATATATATATATATATATATATATATATATATATATATATATATATATATATATATATATATATATATATATATATATATATATATATATCATTTCTTTTTTTAAAACCCCTACCCACCCTCTCCCCAGCTTGTCTCCTCTCTTTGTTCCTGTGATCCAACCCACTCTATCCCCGCCAGCAGCCGATTGCCCAGCTTTCAACCCATGTTGGTTTCACTTTTGCCTACCGCTTCCTACTCACTGCAGCCTCTTCTCCCCGCCTGCACTCCATCGGCCTCCTCTCGCCACCACTCCACAAGATCCGCTCATGCCCTCCATCTTGTGACCGCCCCAACCTCTCCTCCCCCTCATCTCCTCATCGCCACCGCGGATCTCCTTGCCCATAGCCGACCGTGACTACGCCGTTGCCGACCTCCGCCTCGGCCGCGCCACAGCCGTCGAGCCGAAGCCACCGACGACGCAGCCGTCGTGTCTGAATCGCAGCCAACAGGCCGATTCGTTCGACGATATCCCCGAGGCAAGATCCTATTACTTTTGACTTGTATTTATAATTTTTAGATTATTTATGAATTATTATGTGTATAGAATGATTATGATATATTATGAACTGCATGGGATTGCCTGATGATAATTTTATTATTGTTAGTGTGATTATGTGAGATATTATTGAATAAGGAAAATCGAACTATTTATAAAATGAGTTTATTTTCAAGAAAGGATTTATCCAAAATAACTATCTAAAAATATTATTTAGAATAACGTGAGGAAAATAATGTTTAAAAGCATTATTTTGTAAAAGGATTATTTGAATTATTAGATTTATTGTAAGATGAATATTTGAATTATTAATTCATTATTTAAAAATAATATTTTAGAATAATCATGATGAAAATCTAATTCTAAAAGAATTTTGGAAAAAAGATTATTTTGAATTATTTAATTATGACCGTATAATAATGATTATAAAACGTAACATTTCATGTATAAAACGACGCTATTTTCGTTTCCTTTGACACCGTTATTAAGCTACATGTTATCTAGTTATCGATAATTTTTATGAGACGCTCGAGATTTGACTAGTGAGGTATTGATGATTTTGATTTTCATGTGTATTTAACTATTCATAGATATTGTTCACGATACCGTATGTTGTTCATAATTATTATTCTTGTTTTATGAACATTTTCATGCATCTGTTATGCTATTTGATGTTGCGTAGAGTCGGTCACATTTTCACTATCTTGTTGCATTGAAAATCGTTAGTAGTTCATGACTTAGGACTTGTGCCATGAACGAGACTTAGTGACATGTGTGAGTTGTGTTGACTATGATTAGAGATGAACCGTTGATCTGCTTGACCGTATTGTTAACTTGTAATTACCGAGACCTTGGATGGGGAAGTCGGGGTTCATGTTATCGGATGTGACTGTTGATGTATCTTCCAGACTCGCTCCAAGTGAATCGTTTCGCACTTGGGATTGGTTTGTTGGGCCAGTGAATCATTTCGTACGTGGCTAGTGAAATCGTTTCATCACCTGAGTCCAGCTTTTGTCCGGACAAGCCGTAATCGGATTGCGTGTAGTCCTTTGACCGAATCGTTTCGCGGCATTGGGTGCGTGTAGAGGAATATGAACAGTCAGTTATCCGAGTATATGAACGTTGACTCTTGTGAGATATAGACCAGAGATCTGATATATGATGGCTAGACTCTAACATCAAGTTGAGATATTTGACAGTTAGGACACCTGGTTGTACAGACACATGAGTTGTACATGTTGATGCTTAATCCAGTTATATGTTCCATCCGTGTATAGTTCGGGGTTAATATTTAGCTATCTACAATCCGAGACATATGGTATATACATGAGGGTTTCCTTGTTTGGATTATTTGCCGACGCACTCACGCCTCGCTTGTAGATTTCTAAATATTAACCTCTCCGGATTTACATGGATGGATAATCGGATTGTTATACTTAGATCATTTGCAGTTTCTGATTACTTGCATTCATTTATATTTATTATTGTACTGCCATTTCATTTAGGGATCTTGCCGTGTGTTATACACGACGCATCTATTCTCTTAGTGTATCCGATTTAGATGACTACGTGTCCAAGATGGAGAGGTATCGAGTCGGAGTATTTTAGGAGTGTCGCATAATTGGGGTAGAAGAACCCACGTAAGTCGAGTCTTTTATTTTATGCGTAGATGTTGGACATTAGACTTCATACTTTTCTTTAGTTCAGAGATGTTTCGTTGACTATTCGGTTTAGCTTTTATCCGATGTATTGAATGCTATTTATTTTTTTCTCGGGATGATATTTCTTTTGGTGATATGTATCATGTAGTTCGATTTGTTTATTATATTCTTGCCGATCAGGATCTGGATTGGGAGACCTCGCAGATTTATTATGATTATTGCTTGATGCTTGATTGGGTTGAGCGAAGAGTTTTATTTTACTCTCCTCGATCTAATGCTGCCGGGCTTGTCCGCCTCGCTACCTTGTAATTTGGGAAGCGGGTGATTGTGTTGGTGGTGGCCCATGCAGTCCGACCGATTCGTGATCGCCAGTTCTGTCTAACGGCCTCGAAGTTTCACAGTAAGAATATGATAAATAATTTAGAAGCATATCACTATTTTATCCGTGAGGCTATACTTGAATCTTATCCTATTATCTTGATTAAATATCTTTTAGTTACTATCTTACTCGATTCGATTTTGATTTGATTCTGACCCTTTCTCTAATAGTTTTGATTTCTTAAAATCATGGTGGGTACTCGTGGTAACGGCAACCCATCCGGTAGTGGTGGCCAGATGCCCGATGTAAATCCACACCAGCTTTTGGTAATGATTCAAGGGTTGGCCACGAATCAAGAGTTTTGGCATAAAGCATACGAGCCTCAAATTTCCAGATCCTCCTCACACGGAGCCCGGAGTTAAGGAGTTCCATATATGCTGCACTGCCCTTTTCTCGGGTGCCGAGGGACCCTACCGCCAGAGGAGTTTCTCAAGGTCACGAGACTATCTTTACAGGGACTCGATTCCCCCTGCAGAGTGGGTAGATCTCATGGATGTCTAGCTCACCGATAGGCCCGGATCTGGTGGACTACTGAGAGACTCATTTGGAGAGGCTGATTTTGTGGGAGACCTTCACAGAGCCTCAACCGGGTATTCTCCACCGCCCGGACGAAGCTTTTATGTGATTTGTTGAGCTCAAGCAAGGAGGTCGGTCCGTTGATGAGTAATGAGGCTGAGTTCTCTTCCTCGCCGTAGACGCCCCCATCTTGTTACAGATCCCACTATCGTGAAACATCAGCCGTAAGGGTCCGACAAGTATATCGATCGTCTCCCGGTAGAGCACTTGTGACCCACGACGCCGCTTTGGATGCAAAGACACGAGATTGAAAGCTGCTCGTAGGAGCCCCAAGTTCCCCATGTAATTTAGAGCAAAGCACCGTGAGCTTCAGCTCGAATGTCGAGCCCCCTCCGAGAAAGGCCAGACTAACCGGAAACAGCCAGACTTCAGAGGCAAGAGTTTTCCCAGCCAGCCACTTCCTACCGCGACATCCTTATCAAGACTCGGAGTGCTCCCCTGCCACCCTCTACAGGTGTTATTATTGTGGCTTTCTGCACACCTATCGTGCATGCCGCAAATGCCTTCGCAGGTTATGATTGTGGGTCCCGATCACCCGCCTCAAGTTGCCCACAAAAGCAGCAGCCCCATTTGCCTCCACCTCCAGATCGGCTAGCTCTTCTAGCTCCACCTCGACCAGCTCCGACAGCACCAGCTCCACCTCGACCAGCTCCGATAGCACAAGCTCCGTGCGGACCATATCCTCGAGCAAGACCTCTTCCTCCACCAAAGCAGGTTTTCCAGGAAGCACGGAGGCAGCAACCATAGTGTCAGACGTTCATGATGTCAGCTGTGGAAGCTAAGGCGAATGACCAGGTTATCACTGGTGAGAGTTGTTTACTTCTAGTTTTACATTCATATAAATTTCCTTATTTAGCATTACCTGATGATATCATAATTGTAGGCGATAAAAATTGCTTATCAGTACCCGAACGAGACTCGTGACGGTGGGTTGACAACCAACGATCCATTCGACAAACCGACGCCGCAAAGCGCGTAAATCGAGTCCATGAACACGCGTACTGGTCAAGAAGGTGTACAAACCAACGAAACGACGCATATGGAAGAAACCCGGCGACGGTTCGACGAGGCGAAGTTGACTAAACTCAAACGCCGAGACTAATCAACTCCGCTTAATCCGCCAATGTGCAAACGAGCCGCTTGAGCTCAAAGTTGATCGGATAATGGACTCAAACACAACGACATCATCGAGAAAACTAAGCCCTAAGACCGAAAACGACGGAAACGGCGAAAACGGGCGCACTCGCCAACTTGGCCGGGCGAACTCATGGTTTGGCGTAACCTCGTTCATTCTCGCGAACTCATGCCTTGCAACCCGGTTCATTCTCGCTAACCTCATTGGCTCATGAACTCGCTTTTGGCAAACCTCGCTTTTGTAATCTCATTACGCATAATCTCGTTCATTCTCGGCGAACTCGCAGCTTACGAACCTCGGTTCAATTTCATGAACTCGCCTATTCGCGCGACTCGCTTTGGCATTAACTCGTCAGAACCTTCGGTTATTTTGCTAACTCGCTTCTCGCAAACTCGGTCATTTAACTGCGACTTTTATTAACCTTTATTAACCTCGGTTTATTTTGCTTAACTCGCTTCAAGGAATCCTCAGACTTTGGTCCTTCAGGCGAATCTCGTGACTTTTAGAACCTTCGGCGAACTCGCTCGGGCGACCAGACTTTTTTTTAACCTCGTGTTCATTCAACGAACCTCGTCACTTGGGCAAAACAACGGCGGCCAAAACTCTGACGCCGAATTGTCCGCTTGGTCGACACCAAAGTGTTCCGGTTAAGGCCCTCGACACCAAAGGTCCGGCCATAGGCCCGGACACCAATGGTGTCCCACGCCAAACCCCCTCTCCTTGAGCATTTGCCTATAAATAGGCCGAGGGGTGTTCCGCTCTAAAGGTTGGATTTTCTCGATATTGGGAGAGAGCTCTCGCGAGATCTACGAGCCGCCGACGCGACAATTCGGAGCACCCATGAAGCACGAGTTCAGTCACGGCCGATCTACAACCGCGAGGTAAGCAATCCGGTCAGACTACGATACCCTTCGGGACACAGGATTTCTCCTAGTAGATCTCACCGCCTCGCGATCCCTCCTTCGGAGTGCGATCCCCGCAGCGCATCCTCTCCTTCGCGGAGTGCGATCCCTTAGCGCCTTCGCTTCTTCGTGGAACGAGCCCTCTACATCTCAGAAGTTCCGCATCCGGTTTCTACCAGATCTCAATCGCTATGGTCCACTGACGAATAAAAAGTCCCCGCACAAAGGAAGAACCCACACGCTGGGATCCCGTGATAATAGAGATCCGGAAGCGCTTGTTCATACAGAAGAAGTTGTAATCTTTGTTTTCATTAATTTTAAATAAAAGGCAATTTCTTTTGTTTGAATTTTGTTGTAGGCCAACGGGTTGTAAACAAGTTCAACAAGCAATGAATAACAAACCGACTTTTACCACAACAAGCCGGGCTACAAGTGGAGAGAATACGGCTTCAACAAAGAAGCCGCTACCAAGCCGCGATCCCGATCCCGCCATCGAGGAGGTCGAAGTTCGAAGTTCACCAAAAGAAGTATGAGAAATACCTCCTCCGCGGCCTGCATCCGGCCTCCGCAAGTCCAAGATGGTCTCCGCAAGGAAGACCCAATCGGTCTCGTGATGCGAGGCGGTAAAATCCACCACCGCCAAGATTACGTGACAACGCTGGTTCCTAACAACGGCTAAATCATCAACCCCTATCTTTGCAGGGTCGATTCCGCCAATGGCGCCGTGACTCTCCAAGAGAGCCCGCCAGGCGACGCGGCCGCCGGGCGAAACAATTAGCCTGTGCAAAAGAATCAATGGACGGGTCCGCTATGAGGCGGATCTAAGATCTAAGTTGACTCAGATTGAAGTTCGAGATCGTAGCCGCATTCCTACGTGCCGCGACAAATGAATGGGTCCGAAGTCAAACGGAACCGCTTCACGCTTCAGAGCGATCCGAGCGCCGCGCAAGCACGGCTTTGGTGCAACAAGCCCGCGAAGTTGAAGAAGGAGGCGCCGAAGTCGCCAACAAGTCGGGCTGTTTGAAGCCCAAGTTCGCTGACGCTTCACCTCCGACTTAACTTGGCATCCAAGCCCACCGCCAACAGCCGACTTCCGCTTCCCGTGCTCAAATCAAAAATTATGAGCACTTCAACAAAGCGACAATTTACATCCGGCCGTCGCACTCCAAACTTCCGGCCGGCCAACTCTTGCCATGACCAAAGCACTTATCGCCAAGGATCGCCTGGTCCACTAAAGGAATCGCTGGTCACCTCGACAGTGGGTCGCACCCACAAAGACAAGAAGATTCCATGCCTTGCATACCGGATCGAAGTTGAAGTCCGAGAGTCCGCCGACTTCACCCTCACACCGACGAAAGTCGAGGCGGTTACTTCTGCCGCCCATCCTCTGGCGGGATGTTTTCATCCGACGATGAAGGCATTATACCCCCAGAGATCATGCCGACATACCGGCATCACCCCAGACTCATGCCGATGAGCTATACTATCGCATCGGGGTATAAGAAATCTCAAGAGGTTCCCCGTGCCAACACAGCCATGCTTATGCTCCAAGCTTATCAAACAAGGTTGAGTGTAATTGTGGTCGTGGAACTCCGTAAAGGGTATCGCCTTCGAGACTAGCCAACACGCCAAGACCTAAGTCAAGGCGATTCCACGTAGGATGGCATCCCGAAGGATGAATTGCCGAGGTCACTAATAATATGACCGCAAAGAACCGTTGTCACCGCTATTCCCAAGATCACAACTGCTAACTCGCTTATGGTCCGACTATCCGACGGTCCGTAATAATGACAAACTTCAAAGGGATACCCGCGAGGATGATATCGCCGGATATTGGCTCGCAATCGCCCATCATATCGTATCGAGTGAAGGGAGCCTCTAAGAAACGCCATGATCGCATTGCATCAAGTGGCTAAGATGCTAGACGGCCGCTACAAACAACGGAAAACTTCAAGCTAGAGATGGATTTGGCCATGTAGACGATGAGAGAAATGCATGACCAACAGATCCAAGCTTTGACAAAACATCGGACGATCGAAGTCAAGATCGACGCCGATGAGGATGACAAACATTCGCACCGGGAAGCACAAGAGGATAATAACCCTCCAACCACGCAACGCGGGCATGATGTGTGTGGTTGCTCATGAGAGCCATTAAGATCAAAGACTCGAACAAAATCAACTCATTGATTTCCAAGAGGTGAAGAAAACCCAAGATCCCTTGCCCATATCCTAGGGTGGGAATCGATCCCATACCCTACGGTTTAACTTAATAAACTTCACCGCTTGATGGGAGGGGTTCACCAACTCAACACCGATATACTTCAAGTCCCACTGGGGTGATTTCCGCAACCAACCCCGATGGTTCTGGCCATTCGCTGGTACCCTTCGCTGGGCTACTTCGATTGGTACCGCCATCTCGCCGGGAGCATTCACACCGGGACGACATGGAGTCTAGCTTCTCGCCAACTTCTTCGACGACGACTCATACCAAGTATCGATTGGGGACATTGCTCGATGAGAAGCAAAAGGATCTGAGAAACAAGAGACGCCTTCGCCAAACGGTTCCTGAACAAGGCGATGAATTGTCGATCCGATAACGAAGAGTTCATCCTCTAGACATGCCACAACAACTTGTCTATAGATGTGCTCAAGCAATGGGGATAGCACCATCTATAACATGGAAGGACTTGAAAGTTCGTGGAGAGCAAGTCGAAGGTTCCTTAAGAGGAAGAAAGCAAAGAGGCCACCGCAACAAACACCTAACAAACGTAATTTTGTGCCACGCGCAGGTGGCATGCCAAAGAAAGTCTCAGACGCCAATCAAACCTTCGAACCGCAGCCACAACAAAGCCGCAACAGCTGCACCACGCGAATCGCACCTCAATGGCCAACCACCAAAATCGTAGCCTTCCTGCTCGAGGTTTCCAAAGACTTACTCGCTCAAAGATCTAGGAGGTTCCGTGTATCTTTAAATACCTTCCGAGAACAATAAGATCCAGCTTGCCTCCAATTGTGAACCAAGAGGAGGCAAAGAAGGTTACGATCCTAAGTAATCGCTACCATAGGGCAAGACATCATCCCAAAGTTCGCTACCATCTCAAGGACAAGATTCAAGCCTTGATCGATGTTGGAGTCATTACTCCAAAACCCCTAAAGAGAAGAAGGTGGGCAAATGCGCCTCTATAAGCTTCGGATCGTTCCTTGGATTGGTTTCAACCGACCCCACCAGAAGGTAGGAATGAAGATGGTGAATGAAGATCCTCACCGCAACGGAGAAGGGCTCGCGTCGCACACAACAAAGAAATGGAGAGATCCTTTGGGTCCACCCCGACTTGCCGAGGACTCGATCAAGGCTACATCCTACCAAAAGAAGTCCAAGGGGAAAGGCAACTATGCCATGTCCGCTCAAAGAATTCCAGAGAAGGACGATGAACAAGTGGCGACTTTCCGCCTCAAGGAGAGCATGAAGTCTTGGCCACAAGGAGTGGACACGAACACGGGCTACAAATATCCTGAGACTCCAGACCAACGCAACGACACCGGCAGAATCGGGTGGCTTACCAATCCTCTCACCTGCAAGTAGAAAGGGCAACAGCAGACGATTGTCAAAGAAAAGCAAAGCAGGCGTAAAGAAGAAACAACCTCAAGTCCGTGAAGCTCAACTCCGGCACCCCGATTCAATCGCCTGACAGGAGGGATAGACCGAACATCGAAGCTTCCATACCGGACGCCATGGCTCACTTGGCAAACATCCCGCCAGATAACTCTCTACGAAGGTTCGATTGTCAAAGGAAACCCAGAAGCTCTACAAGAAGCTCGGGCCGACTCGAGGTCTTTCACCTGATTAAGCCGAGTCCGTAAGAGTCGGCCAACAAAGGTAACCTTGCGCAAACACCGCATTACTTTACAAAAGAGGATATGCGTTACGGGATTCCAAGCACGATAGGCCGCTATACTTCAACGGGTATATTGGCTCTAGTGAAGTTAACCGATCCAAGTCGATCCGGGTTCCACAGGAGCATCATGCCCTCGCTACCATGTATCACCTTGGAATCCCAAACAAAGAAGTCTGTATCAACAGCATTAGTGATCTACGGATTTAACACCGGGTCTCCTCTTGGTAAAAACGGATAAAGTGCCAAATGGGGACTTAAAGTCAAGTCACCGCTATGTGATTGACGCAGACTTCCTATAACTTATTGTGGTCGACCTTGGATCCACCAGAACGCTATAGTCCCATCTACTTCATCATCGTCTCAAATATGTAGACATGAATAATGAGGTCAAGACGGTGGTCGCGACAACAACCGCTTAAGGATGGAGAATTATTTTACCGATTCTCTCCTCACTGTAATGAACCAGAATCGAATCATCGGCCCAAGGCACTATGAAGAAGTCGATACCGGCCGGGCTTGATTATAGTGGTGGTTTTGTTTTAAACGACATTGTACCCCTTGTAATCAATCTTGACGATGAAGAATCATCGATGAACATTGTAATTGGCAAATTGTCGATGAATCAATAAATGACGATTTGAGTACCCTTTGTCTTTGAATGATGTAATGACAAGTTTATACAATGATCCAGAAGTTGCACCTCAACTCTGGCCATCTTGTTTTACACAAAAGCTGTTCTGACTCTTTGGGACAGACTCTGCCATCCCACCTAAGATCGAGTAGTGAAAAAGACTTGGTTTACTCAGAAAGGAGATGCAGTTCCAATGACAAATCATTTCTTAGAAAACGATGAAGACGACAATGGACCTATCCTCCACACATTCGGATATAGTCCGTAAACACCGGGTATCATGAAGAAGTGGGGTAACATTTGACACGGGGAAGGTCTATGTTTCGACGAGAGGCCCTCGAACCCTCCTAAAGCGATATGTCCCAAGAGGGAAGCCTGATAACTACTATGCATTTAGAAGGGGATTGGGATATGAATCCTCCTCCTCGAAGATGAATGCTCATGGTCGATTGATAATAATCCACCCGAGGAGGGAGACGGACATTCGCCCCGATTCTTCATTGGGATTCTCACACCGGAGAAGCTTTCAAGGTTTTGATGTCAAATATGGTTACCGCTGATCCCGCTACTATTGAGGGTGATGAAGATATGCCAACATGGGAAGACCCATGGATCCATCAACTCAAAGAGCGCTTTGGGGATAGATTCAACAAAGAGAACCCCCACTAAGGACGAGATAGTCCAGTTAATATGGGTGATGAAGAGCATCCTTAGCTCATAAACATCAAGTAATAGTCTTCTCTCGTAAGAGAAGGAAGAATTGATCGCCTCTAATCGTGGAGTATATCGATGTATTTGCCTCGAGCTACGAGGACATGCCAGACTCGACCCTAATGCGGTTTACTCATCACCTCAACATCAAGGTGGATGTCAAACCCGCCAAGCAATCGCAAAGATGGTTTCATCCACAAATCTTACAGGCAATCGTAGATGAAGTAAAGAAACTCATAGAATCGGGATTCATCGAGGAAATTCAACATCCGGATTGGGTGGCGAATATAGTCCCGGTCATGAAGAAGAATGGTTCGATTAGGACTGTGGTTTCACTACGAGACCGAACGCCGCTGTCTCGAAGATGACTTTCCTTCCAATCACATGATGTCATAGTCGACAACACGCGGTGGATTTGAAAGAATGTCATTCATGGATGGTTTCACAATCGATCAAAATGCACCCCGATGATGCCAAGCACGCCGCTCGTAACCCATCTATCGATATATTGTTACACTGGCCATGCCATTCGCCTCAAAATGTCGGGCGCCATCGTCATTAGCAATGACGAAATTTTCCAGACCATCTCCTGAAAACTACGATCGCTACGCCGACTAACTTAGTCGTAAAAGCCGCGGATAAAGAAGATCACATCAAAGATCTTAGAACGGTATTCGAGCTCATGCGAACTCATCGCCTAAAGATGAACCCCGCCAAATCCTTCCGATGTCCAGGGTAAAGTTCTGGCCTGCCACACCGACCAAAGGAATCCACGCCGATCCCGACAAAGTGAAGGCAATTCAAGAGTTGCAACCTCGAGAAATCCGGAGAGAACTCGGGTTACAAGGAGATTGGCGACATCCGACGGTTCATATCGAACCTATCCGGGAAGTGCCAATCGCTCTCTAAGTTGAATAAGAAGGGCTCGCTTATTTGGGACGCATCCGCCGAAAAGCCGCTTTGAAGAGATCAAATCGTATCTCGCTAAAACTCCTGTTCTTGTTGCACCAGTCGGGAAACCGCTTCGATCTACGCCAAGGCAACGGATCACTGCTAAGCCTTTACTCGCTACAGACGATGACGGCGTCACGCAATCGTGCAGCAGTATTACCCGAATGCCGAACATTGGTTCTACACAGTCTCGATACCCAATGGTCGGAAGCAAAGGTCGCATTAGTGTTCGCGATTCGTAAAATGCGCACTATTTAGCTCGGACACGACAATTTATGTTATCTCTAACGTAAACCCCCAATATTAATGACTCATCCGCCTCAATGAGTCGGGTTGCCATGCAATGCTGGGCTTGTCCCAATATGACTTGCACTTCAAACAACAAAAGTCACCAAAGGACAAGCGATCGATTCTTAGTCAGCCAACCCCACAACGGACGCAGCTTGAGCTATATGATGATCTTTCTGGACGAAGTTCGAAGTCAACACTACATCGCGACCAACAAATATGGTGATTATATTTGACTGAAGCTTCTGCCACTAATGTGGCAAGTACCGATGTTCTAAAATTCACGAGTCTGAGTTGTATTGATTTCCGAGAATCATGTCATGCCCCGTGTTTATTCACTCACCGAACCTTGTTCCAATAACGAATGAATACAATGCACTACTTATTGGACTTAGTTTCCAAGGAGTCAGGGGTCGAAGTATCTCAAGCGCATCTACGATTCACAATAACCGATAGTCGCAGCGCATCCGCCGAGACTACGGGTCGTAAATCCGCATCTAATTCCTTATCATCGTAGCAATCGAAATGGCGACTGCTCAAGAGTTCTTCATCGAATATATCCCGCCCGTAACGCCATGCATGCATTGGCCGATTAGCGATCGCTAGACAACCTTCCAGACCGAGCAACTAGTTACGGTCAGACTCATCAACTCTTCGTACCCATATATGATGAGGTACAAGAAGACAAAGGGATAGTTACCAAAGAGGTACATGCAACCCAAACCAAGTTGGAGCCCCGAGATTGGCGCTTTCCTATCATCGACATTTTACATGGTATTCGCCGTAAGACGTGAAGAGAGAGAGTCAATCCGCTAAGAGCTCCAAGATTCTTTACTAACACGTAGACCGTGATGTTATATCGCCGGGTATGATGGTTCTTTACTCCTGCCTTTCAAACAGAGGCGAGAGGTCCTTCGAAGCACACGGAAGGTGAATGTGGGCACACCACCGTCCCAAGCTCTCTACGATCGAATCGAGAATGGGCTACTTTTGGCCCACAATGATTAATGACGCAATGAGCACGCCGAAATGCCACGCTGCGTCATTCACGCCAATTATATGCATCACTTCCGAAAGTGCTGCATCCTTCGCCACATCCTCGCCATTCGAGACATGGGGAATGGACGCTAGGTCCCATTTTTCCTCCGCTACCAAGGGAGATCGGTTTATTCTAGCGATCACCGACTACTTCTCCAAGTGGGCTCAAGCAATCTAAAAGAAGTCAAGGCGAAAACCGCCGTCTTATCAAACACCATGTCATCTATCGACATGGTGTCCCGAGACGGATCGCATGACAACGGTCCCCAATTTATCGCCAATTCCTTCATCGTTTTATGAAAGTTCAAGATACAAGATGTCTCATCGACAAATTTAATCCAAAGAAGAAATGGATTAGCCGAGCATTCAACAAGACGATTATCAAGATTTTGTCGAAACTTGTGAAGAATAACAAGCTTAGACCGACGATAAACTCGAGAAGCACTCGGCATATCGCGACAACCGGTGCGACGCCAACCGAGCCACCCGCATCGGGTTTACGTGTGAAGCGCTTCTCCGCTGGAAATCCAGATCCGCCACTGCGACGCCTCTTTCAACAGATGACGATCAAGAACAACATCAAAAACGCCTCAAGAGCTTGAGATGTTAGATGAGAAGCTCGAGGCTCAACAATGCATTGAGTTCTATCAAGCTAGAATGTCGAGGGCTTTCAACAAGAAAGTTCGACAGAGAACCTTAAGGAGGGAGATTCGCCCTCCCGACGGCCGATAATTCTCAACTCCAAGAAGAAAGGTAAATTTGAACCCAATGGGAAGGACCGCTTATAATAGACACGGCCTATTCAAACGTGCATACTTATCACACGTAATGGCTAACGGCATTAATGCCAATAAATCGGAAGTTTCAAAAGTATTATCCTTAGTACATTCGTGATAACCCGCTTGATGGGAAGTTCTCGTGAGAATATCTCACTCATTTTCATGAGGATAACCCTGTTATTGTGTTTTCCTCCAAAATTCTCTCACCGATCAAATTCATTGACTGTGGCCCACTAAAAATCTCCCTCGTCCAACCACCAAGAAAATCCCTCTCGATTCCCTCCACTAACCAGAGGTCCACTTTCAAATTTTAGCAATCCCATAAAAAAGTGAAAGCTATCCGCACTTTCCAAGATCTCGTGAGTGGAGACCCCACTCTTAGTTTCTCATCGAAATAGAATACATTCTTCCTTTCCCACATTTCACCCGAGATAGAATACATTCTTTTCCTTCCGTAAGCAAGAGATAGAATACATTCTTCCTCTCTTGTCTTAGATTCTGGAGTGGAGATCCCACTCTTAGTTTCATCTTTCAAGATTTTCAAAATGGAGATCCCATTTTTAGTCTCTTTCACCGAAACAGACAAAAATCCTTCCTTTCCAATACCGAGATAGAGACAAGATCCTCCTTCCTCTCCAACAACAAGAGATAGGATACAAAACCTTCCTCTCTTTGTTCATCCAATACCCTGAGATAGGAGACAAGATCCTCCTTCTCTCCATCGGCAAGAGATAGGATACAAACCTTCCTCTCTTGTTCATCCTTACCCTGAGATAGACAAGATCCTCCTTCCTCTCCACCGGCAAGAGATAGATACAAACCTTCTCTACCTCCTGAGATAGGAGACAAGATCCTCCTTCCTCTCCACCTTCTTCGAAATAGAATATTCTTCCTTTTCCACCCCAATCAATCTTGCTTGCCTACCATTCTCCTGGCCAAAAGAAGGCACCATCATCTTGGGAATTTTATCCCTAAACCTAAGAAGGGATAAAGCCGACACGCTGTGGGTCGTTCAGTCATTCTCCCGACAAAAGAAACAACAAGATTCATCTTGGGCATTTATCCTCAAGCCTAGAAGGGATAAAGCCAACGCCACACGCTAAGTTCCGCTTAGTCTTTTTCCGATTGAAGAAGACACCGAGTTTGATTCCCGGGTATTTTATCCCGGCCTAAGAAGGGATAAAGCCAACGCCACACGCTGTTGTCGCTTAGTCTTTTTCGATTGAAGAAGACACCGAGTTGATTCCGGGTATTTTATCCCGGCCTAAGAAGGGATAAAGCCAACGCCACACGCTGCCGCTTAGTCTTTTTCCGATTGAAGAAGACACCAGAGTTTGATTCTCGGGGTATTATCCCAAGCCTAAGAAGGATAAAGCCAATCACACGCTGCTCTGGCTTAGTTCTCCATTGAAGAAGACACTGAAGTTGATTCGGGTATTTTATCCCGCTTCCTAAGGGGATTAAGCCAACGCCACACGCTGCTGCCTGCTAGTCTTCCCGTGAAAGACGAAGTCACGATTCAACATCGTAGCATTAAGTCTAAGAGAGTCTCATTCTTTAGCACAACGCCACGCGGCGAGCGGATCCAGATAATCCACGCCAGCCCAACTCAAACGGTGTGGTAAAGGCTAATCAAACCGCTGAGGGTCGGGTTCGCCTAATAACCCTAAAGACGACGCTTAACACGCTGCTCTGCTTAGTCTTTTTCCGATTGAAGAAGACACCGAGTTTGATTCTGGGTATTTTATCCCAAGCCTAAGAAGGGATAAAGCCAACGCCACACGCCGCTGTCGCTTAGTCTTTTTCCGATTGAAGAAGACACCGCAGTTTGATTCGGGTATTTCATCCCCAAGCCTAAGAAGGATGAGTCTACGCTGAACACGCCGCTGTCGCGGTCTCTTGCCCGTAAAAGAGTAATGGCTTCACGTATTCAACATCGTGAAAGCATTAAGTCTAAGAGAGTTCTCATTCTTTAGCACAACGCCATGTGCGGAACGGATCCGCATAATCCGCACGCTAGCCCAATCAAACTTGATTGGTATAATCAAACCCGCTGATGGCCGAGGGTTTGCCAAAATCCTATAAGTATTATGGTTAATTATTTCGACTTAAATAAAAGAATCATAATAAAGAAAAAGGACATATTTGATTAAAGGATGAGATTACAAATCCTAAACATCAAATTTATGGGAACGAATTTGTGAAAGTTTGTCGGTTTCACTTTGAAGCTCACCTCAGGACTCTCGCCGCTATTAAGGGCCTTTGCGCCTCTTTCTCGATGTCAACCACCGCCGAGAGTTCAAATTTCTCGCATGACCGCAAGAGCTCCCTGTTGGCCTTCTCATCGCTTCAAGATGATCGACTTCTCCTCGCCGGGCCAGCTCCTAGAAGCCTCTCAGCTCTACTATCCTCACTTCTAGCCATGATACAAGACCTAAAATGTCCCGCTAAGATGAAGCTTCACGACGCCAGCCTCCAATCGATGCACCTGGTCTCGGCTGCTTAAACTTCGAAGTCCAAGTATCAACGCTAGCATCCCGCCAAGTCAGCCGCCTCAAAATCTTGTAGACTTGGAGCTTAACTCCAAATG
>WHSE01000342.1:0-25137 GCA_012295165.1 Asparagus setaceus | reverse complement strand
GGCCGACACCACCTTGGAGGCTTAATGCCCACTTAGGGCTTATTACCACTTGGAGGCAATGTACCACTTGGAAGGGACAGCCACTGGAGGCGACACCACTGGGGCTTAATGACCACTTGGAGGTGATGCCCATTTGGAGAAGACAGCGACAGCCCACTTGGAGGCGCTTATTCGTTCCTTCGTGGAACGAGCCCTTTACATCTGTAGTTCGAACCGGTCTCCACGGATCGATTCTTGGCGGTGGTCCACGGACACAAAAGTCCCGGCCGGGCAAAGAACCCACGCATAGCGGGACCTCGATATAGAGATCCTCGTGTTTGTTCTAAGGATAAAAAGTTGTAATCTTTTTGATTTTCATTGTAAGCCTTAAAATAAAAGGCGATATTTCTCTTTGAATCTGTTCCAGCGAAGTTTGTAAGCAAGTTCAAATCAATGACAATCATCCCGACTTTACCGAGAACAAGCCGGCGACCCGCGGTAGAACCCCGGCCTCGAATCGGAGAGTAAAGTGCGCCGGATCCTTATCCCGGTGGAGGAAGAGGTCGAGTTCGAGTTCGACCAAGAGAAGTTCGAGGAGTACTTGTCCTCACTCTCTTCGATCCAGTTCCCCGGCTCCAAGAAGGTCTCGCGCAGGAGAACCCGATGGGCCTCTGAGGTAGAGCCCGGGTGTGAAGTCCAACCCGGCCCCACAGTGGCGAGAAATCCCCTCGGCGTCAAGTCCAGAACTACAAGGCCCGAGATGAACGTCGATGGCGCGCCCGCACCTCCAGGCCCGCCAAAGGCGGCAGCCAGCATGGCGCAAACTTCGCCAAGGCCATGCAATCCACGGATGGGGTCGCTATGAAGCGGATCTAAGATCCAGAACTCGCAGAGGCTCGGCCTCAAGGAATCGACGGTCCATCCATGCCGTCAACCAACGAGTGGGTCCGTGTCAAACGGAACCGCTCCACGCTTCAGGAGCGTATCCGGAAGCGTCGTGCACTCCTTGCACAAGCACGCGGCGTTAGTGCGGCGGCTCGTGAATTAAAGAAGTGGCAAAGAAGCCACCAACGTCGCCGGTTTGGAGGCCCAAGTCTAATGGTGCCCCAACCTCGGTCGCCCACACTCCCGTCTGGCGCTTAAGCCGAAGGATACGGCGTTGCAAATCCAGCCAAAGTCCAAGACCGGCGGCGCCTCAAAGACAAAGCGTGCGCATTCGAATCGATGGTGAAGCCAACTCCCGTCACCATCACCAAACCGACTATCAAGGATCGTCTTGGTCCTCGGAGAGAATCACGGGTCACTCCTCATGCAGGAGGTCGCACCCGTTCCAACAAGGACAAGAAGATTCCTGCGGCCTCTCTATGGATTGAAAATCGGTCCGAGATTCTGCCGAGACTAGCCATCGGGCGAAAGCCGATCACTGGAAGCCGATGGATTGACCCGATCTCGGAAGGAGCGTTTTCATCGGCGATGAGGACGTTATACCCGAGATCACGCCGACATACGGCGGTTGCTTCGGTACACACCGATGAGTCGTACTACCGTGCAAAGTCTGCGAGAAAATCTCGAAGGATTCCCCAAATTACGATCATGCTTGTGCTCCAAGCTCATCAAGACGATGCTCTCGGAGTGCAATTGCCATCAAGAAGCTCGAAAAGGGTGTCAGTCTTCCGAGACTCACCACTGAGAGACCTAGGTCAAGGCGATTCCGAAAAGGATGACCTCGAGAGAGGTGAGTTGCCGAGGTCACTAATAATGACCACCAAGAACCATCGTCCGGGCTATTCCAGCACGCATAGCGGCTAACTCGTTTAGCGGTCCGGGACTATCCGACGGTCGGATCGATAAGCTTCGAAAGGGATACCCTGGAGGATGATCGTCGATATTGGCTCCTGTCGCATCGATCATCTTGTATCTAGCGAAGAGCCCCAAAGCTTATGATCGATACGAGATCAAGTGGCCAAAATGCTAGAGGCGTTGAATAAACAGGAAAACTTCAAGTTAGAAATGGAGTTGGCCATGCAGACGATGAAATGCACGACCAACAGATCAAGCGACAAAACATCAAGGTGAATCGTCGGTAGCGTCCAGCGTCGATGAAGATGACGGCGACTCGGATCGGGAGGAAGCACCGAAGATGATAACCCTCCCGAACCCGCGCACGCGCTATTGCTCATGGCGAGAAGATCAAAGACTTGGAGAGCAAAATCAATTCATTGATTTCGCTCAAGAAAAAGAAGACGGTATTCCTTGCCCATACAGGGAGTGGGAATCAATCCGTGCCGTCCGTTTAACTTAATAAACTTCACACCATTTGACGGGAAGGGTTCCCGGCCAACGACACTTGATTTATTTCAAGTCACACCGGAGTTATTTCACGGCGAACCCACGATGGTTCGGTCATTCGTTGGCACCCTTCGTGGGGCGCCTTCGAATGGTACGCGCCTCAAAGCCGGGAGCATTCATTTTGGGGCGACATAGAGTCTAGCTTCCTACCAATTTCTTTGATGACGATACGGTATCGTCGGGCGTTGCCGACGAGAGCGAAAGAGCGGAGAAACCGTGGACATCTTTGTTAAACGATTCGGAACAAGGCAATGAACCGTCGGGATCCAATAGAGAGGAGTTCATCCTCCAACGCCCACCCGACAACTTATCGATAGATGTGCTTGAAGCAATGGGTACACCATCGATAACGTGGAAGGACTTGAAGGTTCGTGGAGAGCAAGCGAAAGATTCCTTAAAAGGAAAAGGCGGAAAGAGGACCGGCAATGGGAAGCTCCAGCGTAACTTTGTCCCACGGCAAAGGGAAACAAGCCAAGCGGCGTTCGCGAACCAAACGCTCCAGCTCAACTAACAGCGGCGGCAGCTGGCAACCTGCGCCGCGGCGAGAGCACAATCAACGTGGCAACCCGGGCACGAGAAAGAGCCTCGAGCCGAGATTCCGAAGTCCTATTCCTTTAGGGACGGCGAGATTCCGTCTTCAAATATCTTGTCGAAAATAACAAGATCAAGCTCCCTCCGATTCGAATCAAGAGGAAGCAATGAGACGAGCGACCCAAAATCACGCTGCGTATCACAGGCAATTCATCACCCTACTAAATCACTTTCGTATAGGATAAAATCCGGGCTCTAATTGATGTAGGGTCATCACTATGAAACCGTCAAAGAAAAAAAGGTCGGGCGAATCACGGTGTCCATAAGCTTCGGGTCGGTGCCATTGACATGGTTTGAACCTAAACCAGTGGTCAAAGTCGCAGTGAAGACGGTGAATGACGACCCACACAAGCAACACCAGAAAGGACTTGTATCGTATACAGCCCCGAATGGCGAAATCTTGTGGGTCCACCGGCCCTACTTGAAGATGAGCAATGGGTAGCCTCTTCCGTTGAAGAAAAGCGGCGAAGGGAAAGGCATGCCATGCTACTTCCGCAATTCTGGAGGGAGACGATGAACAGGTGGTAACATTCCAGCTGTCCGAAGGGGAACCTGAAGCCCACGCCACCAGGAGTGGACACGAGTACAAGTACAAGTACCCGGAAGTCCCCGACCCTAATGCCAAGACGCTCTCAGAGCTGGGGGTACCAACAACACCCCTCACTGCTGAAAGACAACGGCAGGAAGTTCAGCTCACGGCGGTCTCGATTCAGTCGCCCGATTGGAAGAGATAAACCGGGAACTTCGAACTCTCCATACCGCCCGATGTAATGGCACAATTGTAATATCCCCAAGAGATCACTCAGCGAAGTTGTTGCGGTTATCAAAAGAGACGAGAAAGCTCTTCAAGAGCCCGGCGATTCGAGGTCTTCCTCACCCGTTAGAGTCCGTAAGAACAATGCAATCTTGCGACTAAACACTTCCCTGCATCACTTTTACAAAGGAGGATATGCGACGAGGAATTCCAAGCACGATAGGCGCTATACTTCACCGGGTATATTGGTTCTAGCGAAGTTAACCGGATTCAAGTCGTCCGGGTTCGTATGAGCATCATGCCCTAGCGCCTCATGTATCACCTTGAATCCCTGCCCGGTCAAAGAACCCATGATAATCTGGGTTTAACACCGGCCGGTCTCGCGCTTGGTAAAATCGGGATAAAGTGCCAAATGGGGACTTAAAGTCGAAGTCACCGCTATGTGATTGACGAGAGACTTCCTATAACTTCTTGTTGGATCGACCTTGGATCCACGGTAGCGTTATAGTCCCATCTACTCTTCATCGGTGTCTCAAATATGTGACGCCGAATAATGAAGTCAAGGCGGTGGTCGCGACAAACAACCGCTTAAGGATGGAGAATTATTTCACGATTCTCTCCTCTCACGGCAATGAGTCGGCGAATCATCGGCCGGAGACGCGGACGCCGTGTGGCGTCACCGGCCGGGCTTGGTTATAGTGGTGGTTTTGTTTTGAACGACATTGTACCCCTTGTAATCAATCTTGACGATGAAGAATCGTCAGATGAACATTGTAATTGGCAAATTGCCGATGAATCAATAAATGACGATTTAGAGTACCCTTTGTCTTTGAATGATGTGATGACAGGTTTATACAACGATCCGGAGTTGCACCTACCAACTCGGTCATATTGCTTTACACAAAAGCGATTCAGACTCCTTTGGGACAACATCGTCATCCCGAAGATCAAGTAGTGAAAAGACTTGGTTTACGGAAAAGGAGATGCGGTTCAGCCGTCATTTCTTTGAAGAAGATGAGGGATGACAATGGACCTATCCTCCACACATTCAGATATAGTCCAGAAACACTGGGTATCATGAAGAAATGGGGGTATGACTTAGCACGAGGGAAGGTCTATGTTTCGGACGAGGCCCTCGAACCCCTCTAAAGCGGCATATGTCCCAAGAGGAAAGCGGATAATTACTATACATTTAGAAGGGGATTGGGATACGAATCCTCTCAAGAAGAAATGCTCGGTGGGTGATTGATAATAATCCACCCGATGAAGCGGACATTAAATGCGTTCCGGCGTGGGATTCTCTGACCTGGGAGAAGCTTTCAAGGCTTTAATGTCAAATATGGCTTCAGTTGATCCTCCTACTTGTTGAGAGTGATGAAGACATGCCAAGGGAGACGGATCCATCAACTCAAAGGCGGTTTGGGGATAGGTTGAACAAAGAGAACCTCCCACTAAGGATGAGGTAGTCGGTTAATATGGGTGATGAAGAGCATCCTAAACTCATAAATATCGTATCACGCTCCCTCGGAAGAAAAGGAAGTTGATTGCCCTAATCAGGAATATATCGATGTATTCGCACGGTTACGGGGACATGCCAGGACTCGACCTAATGTGGCGACACATCGCCTCAACATCAAGATGGACGTCAAACCCGTCAAGCAACGGCAAAAGGCGGTTTCGCCCATAAATATACAAGCAATCGTTGACGGTGAAGAAACTCATAGAATCGGGATTCATCGAGGAAATTCAACACCGGTTGGGTGGCGAATATAGTCGGTCATGAAGAAGAATGGTTCGATTAGGATGCGTTATCGACTCTGAGACCTAAACGCCGCTTGCCCAAAGGATGATTTCCCTCGCCAATCACCGGCGTCATAGTTGACAATACATGTGGATTCGAGAGGATGTCCTTTATGGATGGCTTTTGGGTACAACCAAATCAAGATGCACCGATGACGTAAACACCAGCGTTGAAGCGCCCATCGGTATATTTTGCTACGGTCATGCCGTTCCGGCAAGAAGGTGCAACATACCGGCGAGCAATGGCGGAGATTTTCGGGATCATCTTGAGGAAAGCGATTCGAATGCTACGTCGACGATTTGGTCGTGAAAAGTGTGACAAAGGAGATCACATTAAAGATCTTAGAACGGTATTGAACTCATGCGAACTCATCAACTAAAGATGAACCACCAAATCCTTCCTTGGGATGTCTAGTGGCAAGTTCCCGGCTTTGTCGCTCACAAATAAGGGCATCCACGTCGATCGACAAAGTGAAGGCGATTCAAGACTTGCAACCTCCGAAATCCGAGAGAACTTCGGGGGTTGCAAGGGCGATGGCGTACATCCGGACGGTTCATATCGAACCTATCGGAAGTGCCAACCGTTCTCAAAATTGAATAAGAAGAGCGTGTCATTTATTCGGGATGGCGCTGCCGAAAACATTCGAAGAGATCAAATCGTATCTCGCTAAACCTCTGTTCTTGTCGCCTGCGCGTCGGAAAACCGTTTTTGATCTACGTCAAGGCAGCGGATCACTCGTTAAAGCTTTACTTTGCCGGGGCGGCAACGTGATCCGCAACAAGGCGATCTATACGAGCGAACATTAGTCGTGAGTCTCGATATCCAATGGTGAAGCGGGTGCCTCGCATTAGTGTTCGCGATTGAAAAATCCGACACTATTTAGTCGGACAAGCGATTTATGTTATCTCTAGTAAATCGGTCCGAATATTTATGACCCGGCGGCCTCAATGAGTTGGCGTTTGGCGAAAATGGGCTTTGCTCTTGTCCCAATATGACTTGCACTTCAAACAGAAGTCGGTCAAAGGACAAGCGATTTGCGATCTCTTGGTGCGGCGGCGATGGGCCTTGATTGAGCTATATGATGATCTTCGGATGAAGTTCAAGAAGTCAACATTACGTCCGCACCACAAATATGGCGATTATTTTGGAGACCTCTCGAGCTACCAATGTGGCAAGTGCCCCGGATGTTCTAAGATTTCCGCAGAATTCGGGGTTGTCTTAGTTTCCCGAGGTCATGTCATGCCCGCACTTATTCACTCAGCGAATCATGCTCCAATAACGTGCCGAATATAATCGCTACTTATGGACTTAGTTTCGCCAAGGCTGGGGTAGAGTATCTCGGCGTCTGGCACGATTAGCAATTGATAGTTAGGCAGTCCGTGGTGACTCGAAGTTAGGAACCACGATCACGGTACCCTATCATCGATAGCTATTGAGATGGCGAGCTCATTGAAGAGTTCTTCATCGAATATATTCCACCAGGCAGCTTACGCCGATGCCTTGGCATTAGGCGTATGCGTTAGCACAACCTAGAGACCGAGCAACTAGTTACGGTCGGGACTCACCAACTCTTCGTACCATTATACGATGAGGCACAAGAAGATAAGGGGTAGTTACCAAGAAGTACATGCAACCCAAACCAAGTTGGAGCCCGAGGGCGGCTTTCTATCATCGACTTCGTCTTACATGGCATTCTGGGAAGGCGTGAGGAAGAGAGTCAATCGGCCGAAGAGCTCAAGATTCTTTTATGACCGCAAACCCGGATGCTATATGCCGGAGTGCGATGGTCTTTACTCGATGCCTCAAACAAAGAGGAAGAGGTCCTTCGGGAAGCACGAAGGTGAATGTGGTGCACACCGGCTGTCCCAAACTCTGATCGAATGGGAGAATGGGCTACTTTTGGCCCATGATTAATGGCGCGGTCGAATGCGCTTCGAAAATGCCAGCGTGTCAAATTCACGCGAATTATATGCATCGGCCTCCGGCGATTTGCATCCTTCGGCCACATCACGCCATTGAGACATGGGGAATGGGCGTTGTAGGTCCTATTTTCCCCGTCGGTCAAAGCGTCGGTTTATTCTAGCGATCACGATTACTTCTCCAAGTGAAAAAAGGCAATCAGCTAAAAGAAGTCAAAGCGATAGGTCGTCAAATTTATCAAACACCATGTCATCTACCGGCGACGGTGTTCCAAGGCGGATCGTGCATGACAGCGGTCCCCAATTCATGGCAATTCCTTCATCGGGTTTTTGCGAAATTCAAGATACAAGATGTCTCCGTCAGCGACCTATAATCGGCCGGCAAATGGATTAGGCGAGGCATTTAACAAGGCGATTATCAAAATGGTCAAAGCTTGTGAAGAATAACAAGCGAGGCGGGGCGATAAACTTCGGAGCTTCTGGCATATCGCTGCAAGCGGTACGCCGCATGGCTGGGCGACCCGTACTCTACGGTCTGGTGTGAAGCGGTTCTCCGTTGGAAATCGAGATCCCGATCACTTAGCCGCCCTTTCAATGAGATGGCAGAAGAACAACATCGAAGCGTCTGAAGAGCTCGAGATGTTAGATGAGAAGCTGGAGGCTCAACAATGCATTGAGTTCTACCAAGCTAGGATGTCTAGGGCCTTCAACAAGAAAGTCCGACAAGGACCTTTAGAAGGAGATTTGGTCCTCATTGCTGGCAGTAGATAATCCTCACTTCCAAGAAAGGTAAATTCGAACCTAAATGGGAGGGTCGTTTGTAATAGAAGCGGTTTACTCAATGGTGCATATCGCCTAATTACCCAAAATGGCGAGGCAATTAATCTTAGATAAATGGGAAGTTCTGAAGAAATACTACTCATAGTATCTTGGGATAACCCGTTCGACGGGGTTCCTCGTGGGATGTTTCACCCACTTTTGCGAGGATAACCTAGATTTATCCTCCATCACAGCTTCCCCACCGATCAAATTCCTTGTGGTGGGTCTACCTATTCGGTACATTACCAAAATCCTTCTTGATTCCTTCTATGAACAAGAGGCCCTCAAAATTCCTTTCGCTGGAGAGATATAAAATTCTTCCTCTCCAAGCGTAAAATCACCTACGTGTCAAGCGGAAGGGTTCCATCTTTATCTTAGGTAGCGCCTGAATGTATCTTGTAGGGATTTTCGAGACCGGGTTGTCATTGAAGGTCACGAGTCTTTTCGGTTCGGTGGAGATCCACTCTTAGTTCCATCTTCATCTTAGGTAGCGGCCGAAGGTATCTTGTAGGGATTTTCGAACCGGGTTGTCGAAGAAGCTTAGATCTCTTCGGTTCTGGGTGGATCCACTCTTAGTTCCATCTTCATCTTAGGTAAGCCGGTGAAGGTATCTTGGGGATTTTCGGAGACGGGTTGTCCGTTGAAGGTCACTGAGTCTTTAGGTTCTCGGTGGAGATCCACTCTTAGTTCCATCTTCATCTTAGGTGGCCGGTGAAGGTATCTTGTAGGGATTTTCGAGACGGGTTGTCGCTGAAGGTCACTGAGTCTCTTCGGTTCTCGGTGGAGATCCACTTTTAGTTCCACCTCTTATCTTAGGTAGCGCCGGTGAAGGTATCGCGTAGGGATTTTCGAACCCGGTACTGTCGCTGAAGGTCACTGAGTCTTTTCGATTCCTGGCGGGCCCTTTGTGGTTTCGATGAGAAGCAGAACATAAAGTTCCTCCTTTCCCACCTCCCAATGTGTTTCGGTTCGGTCATTCTCCGATCAAAGAAGACACCAAGGTTAGATCACAGGGGCATTCTATCAAGCCTAAGAAGGGATAAAGCCAGCGCCTCCAGCGTTGCGGTTTAGTCTTTCTCCGATTGAAGAAGACACGAGTTGATTAAGGGCATTTTATCTGAAGCCTAAGAAGGGATAAAGCCAACGCCTCACCGCAGCGTTGCGGTTTAGTCTTTCTAGATTGGAAAACACGAGTTGATTAGGGCATTTTATCTGAAGCCTAAGAAGGGATAAAGCCAGCGCCTCCTGCAGCGTTGCGGTTTAGTCTTTTCGATTGAAGAACCCGAGTTACGACTGGGGTATTTCATCGAAGCCTAAGAAGGGATAAAGCCAACGCCTGCGTTGCGGTTTAATCTTTCTCGATTGAAGAAGACGAGTTGATTACGGGGCATTTTATCTGAAGCCTAAGAAGGATAAAGCGGCGCTCTCCGCAGCGTTACGGTTTAGTCTTTCTCCGATTGAAGAAGACACGAGTTGATTAAGGGGCATTTTATCCACGAAGCCTAAGAAGGGATAAAGCCAGCGCCCTCACCGCAGCGTTGCGGTTTAGTCTTTTCCGATTGAAGAAGACACGAGTTGATTAAGGGTATTTCATCCGAAGCCTAAGAAGGGATAAAGCCAGCGCCTCACCGCAGCGTTGCGGTTTAGTCTTTCGATTGAAGAAGACACGAGTTCGATTAAGGGTATTTCATCCAAGCCTAAGAAGGGATAAAGCCAGCGCCTACCGCAGCGTTGCGGTTTAGTCTTTCGATTGAAGAAGACACGAGTTCGATTACGGGGCATTTTATCCTGAAGCCTAAGAAGGGATAAAGCCAGCATACCAGCGTTGTAGGGTAGTCTATTCGTGACAAAGCGAAGCCTCATTATTCAACATCGTGGCATTAAGTCTAAGAGTTTCATTCTTTTAACAACGTTGTGTGTAAGCGGTTTAGATAATCTACATGCTAGCCCAACTCAAGCGGTGGTTGGTAAAGGCTCATCAAACCCGTTGGACGGGGGTTGGCCAATAACCCTAAAGTCAGCCTCACCTGCGTTGCGGTTTAGTCTTTCGATTGAAGACACGGACTTTGATTCAGGGATATTTTATCGAAGCCTAAGAAGGGATAAAATAGCGCCTCACAGCGTTGCGGTTTAGTCTTTAGATTGAAGAAGATACGAGTTGATTAGGGGTATTTAGATCGAAGCCTAAGGAGGGGCGAGTCTACGTGTAACAGCGTTGCTTAGGTGGTCTCTTGCGGTAAAGTGAAGCCTATGTATTGATATCATAGCAACAAGTCTAGAAGAGTTTCATTCTTTTAGCACAGCGTCCGCGTCTTGAGCGGATCACGATAATCCATACGCTAGCACTCAAGCGGTGGTTGGTAAAGGCTAATCAAACGTTGATGGTGAGGTTTGCCAAAAATCCTATAAGTATTATGGTTAATTATTTACGGCGAGTAAAGAATCATAATAAATAATGAAAGGGATGGATCTTATTCGTTGAAGCAAACATAGAAGGAGCTACAATTGTCGAGACAATCGATTCAAGCAAAGTTGTGATAATACATCTAAACAAAAATCCTCAGGCATTGGCTGAACAAGAAGAACAAAAAAATCTCGAAACCAAAGCAACACATCAGACTTCATTGGCGCAATCTAGTACTGTGAAGGAAGCGAGGTCGGCTGCTTGGCTAGTTTTCCTCTGTTGGCTCGAACACGAGCTTTGGCTTTCTTCGAGTTCCTCTTGAGTTAGCGGCAATAGCGGCCGCATGTTCGAACATCGCCTCGAGGACTTGCTTCTCACGTTCGGTGACATCACGGACTCTACGAATGCACTCACGGCGTGAAATCCTTCAGCGTCTTCTCCCCTTGAGCGATCACGATTCTGTGCGTTCGACATGGGTGTGGTGCAAATTATCTTCTTGGCGCAAGCGTGCTTTGTCGCTCATATGAGTTCGAAAAATAATCTCTTGCTCGATATTTTCCTCGCGTAGCGTTCACGAGCCTTGATCGAGCCGTCGATGATGTCATTATCACCTCATCGCATGATTCAAAAGGCTAAATCCTCCACGCGTGCATAAGAGTTAGCCGGCTAGTGAGCTACGCTCTAGCGATTAACTAGGCGAGGGCCACCAACCTGAATTTCCTCCAAGATACTCAATATGAATGGGCGAAGACCATAGAATTAAGCCCATCTAACCTCGATAATAGAGATGCTTTGTTCAAACCATTCTCCAACGGTGAAGGAGACCCATCCGCGAGCTGAGTCGAGGCAGTGATTTTGGCGGGGCAATCTCGGCAATAGGTTGAATCGTGAAAGTGGTCGTCAAGATTAACACGGGGCCTCCACCCGCCCTATACTGAAGGGTGGAAATCACGGTTTGGCCAAAGTAAAGGGGCGGTGGAAGCGGATGATGGGCGATCCCTCAAACTTCGTCATCGAAATTATGATAGTAGGCTCGGGGCTTGGCGGGTTTCTTCATGCAGTGTTAAGCCTCCGGCTGCGGTTAAGCTTCCGATGGAAAAAGGCCTTCTCGGATGACCTTGAGAATCGAGACTTGACATTAGGAGCCTTGAAGTAGGCGAATAATCATCAGACATCCGCCTACAAAGAGAATAAAGGGTTAACAGATCATTTAGGAGAATATCTTGAAAAAGGAAGCGGTATAGGCGTGAAACTCTTCTGAAACCCATGAGATCGAGTCCGACCTTATAGCGGATCTGACGATTTCACTTTCGTATTAAATACGGGAGACGATGAATATAGTCGTGTAAACAACGACAATATATATCCGTTCTGAAGCAAAATGCGGTATGAAATCGCTCCCGTTAAAGATATCGAGCGGGTGATCTTGAAGCCAATCCTCGAAAGGAGAATCTCGGCTCTTCAATCGCCTCACAAAGGAGAAACGAAGCGGAGTCATAGCGAGAATACACAATCGAAGCGTCGGTCCCCACAAAGGAGAATTCGGCTCTTCCCAATCGCTACAAAGGAAGACGAAGCGGGGATATAGCGTATATACGAGAAGATAATAAGTTGGCGCCACCACCGAAAGAAGGCGTGCATTCCGCGGCGTCTTGATCGACGGTTCCTCGGGCGTGATCTCCCGCGACATCGGAAGCTGCAACAATACAACAAAAAGTCGGATACATGGCCAAAAATCAGCAAATAAAGCGTCAAAAGATACACAATCCGATCGAGAGAACCGGCGGCGTCCGAGCTGCCAGCCCTTGGACACCACCAGCCTTAGCCGGCCTTCTGTGCCTGTATTGCCCCTGTACCGGCCTTGTGAACACCAGCCTTGGCCGCCAATATGTCGTATTGGCGCCTGGCCTGGCAGCAGCCAGTATTTGGCGCCTGCCTTGACGCCCGCCGCCCTGCATGGACCCGCCCTTATACAGCGCCTACGCCTCGGTCGTCTCCCCTCGCGATCTGCGACACGCATGCACAAGAAAAGAAGAAAAAAGAGAAAAAGTACCATTATGCATACCTTGTTGATCGAGGAAGAAAAAACGGTGAAGCGAGATGAAAACAAGAGAGAGAGAAACGGGGGCGCCTAGGTCAACAAAAGAGGGTTTGTGGTACTTATAACAATCCCACATGGACCCAATCCTCTTTGAATAAGGACTCTTATTTGGCAACAAGTAGAATTCTAATTGGAGCCCATTAGATATCAAAGGAACAAATCAGCCCTAATTAGGAGCCCTAATTGGAACCTCAATTGGATGCCAAAACAATGCCAAATCAGTCGTTAATGCGGCCCTATCCTCTCCGCTATATTTGGAAAGATTACGAAGGTTTATTGTGAGGATAACACCATGCGGATTGCATCGGATAAATCAGCGCGTAATCCTACTCAACTAGGATTACGGTATAAAGCTTTCCTAATTTATGAAGTTCAGGAAGAATATGTTTTCAAAAAATATTCTTAGGGATAACTTCGATCATGCGGATTGCATCGGCCCGATCAGCGTCGCCTAATCCTACTCAACTAGGATTACAGTATAAAGCTGTTTCCTAATTTATCGAAGTTCAGGAAGAATATGTTTTCAAAAAAATATTCTTAGGGATAACTTCGATCATCGCGGATGCATCGGCGCCGATCAGCGTCGCTAATCCTACTCAACTAGGATTACAGTATAAGCTGTTTCCTAATTTATCGAGAAGTTCGGGAAGAATATGTTTTCAAAAAATATTCTTAGGGATAACTTCGATCATCGCGGTTACATCGGCGCAAATCAGCGTCGCCTAATCCTACTCAACTAGGATTACGGTATAAGCTGTTTCCTAATTTATCGAGTTCGGGAAGAATATGTTTTCAAAAAATATTCTTAGGGATAACTTCGATCATGCGGATGCATCGGCGCCCGATCAGCAGCGTCGCTAATCCTACTCAACTAGGATTACGGTATAAAGCTGTTTCCTAATTTATCGAAGTTCGGGAAGAATATGTTTTCAAAAAATATTCTTAGGGATAACTTCGATCATCGCGGATGCATCGGCCCGATCAGCGTCGCCTAATCCTACTCAACTAGGATTACGGTATAAAGCTGTTTCCTAATTTGTCGAAGTTCGGGAAGAATATGTTTTCAAAAATATTCTTAGGGATAACTTCGATCATGCGGTTACATCGGCCGATCAGCGCGTCGCTAATCCTACTCAATCGAGGATTACGAGTATAAAGCTGTTTCCTAATTAGTTGAGAAGTTCCCGAAGAATATTCTCGAAATATTCTTAGGGATAACTCAATAACCCTCAATTTTCTCCTCTATTGGAACCTTAAAGAGGGATAAATTGGCGAATTACGGCGAGGCTTATATTGACCCGGATAGCGGCTCTACCGAAAAGACTCCTCCCGTACCAATACCAATTAGATGCGTTCTTTGTAGAACCTATCGGTCTTGATGCAGGCAGGGAATAAATTCCTCCACTATGGATAATAATACTCGGCAAGGAGTAATGCGATGCTTGGCCAACCCGCGCAAGTAAGCCAAAATCTTGCGATCAGCGGTTGGATCCACACGGTCAAAGCGTCGCACTTTCGCCGGCCAAAGCTAGGGCGAGTTGAAACCCAAATGGTCTCTGTTTACGACAAAAGTCCCCGGGTATATCTCCATGAAAGATCGGTCCTCGGCTGGTTAAACTAACGACACGTGATGATGGAAGAAATAGCCGTGAGGGTTATGAAATTCCATGTACTCGACACAACCAACATGTAAGCCAACAAGGAGTTCGCCGACATACGGATAAGTCTAAAAGTCGATGACAACCAACCGACCACGAGTTACAAGCAAAACTCACCCACCGGCTTGAATCAAGATTTCAACAAGCGGTCGGACAATAAATGCGGCACCGTGATCTTATCGAGAATCCTACAAAGAAGCTGGATGATCTGAAAGAATCGAAGACTTGAAGCTATCTTTTGGGACCCTCGGCCGGTAGGGAACCACCATCATGTCCAAAGCATCGGACTCATCAAGAATCGAGGCGAGGCGGCTTTGGAGGGCTGTAGGCATAAAAATTGCTTATCGGTGCGAGCGAGACTTCGTAAGCGGTGGGTTGACAATGGCGATCCATCCAGGCAACATGACGAAACATTGGCGAGTGATTACTCGGCGAGCATAAGCGAGTTGGCAAAGCGTCTGGTCGGCGAAGCGGCGATGCAGCCGAAGCTCGAAGGCGAGTTGACTAAACTCAGCGCCGGCGAGGCGGAATCAACAGTACTTAGTCGTCGATGCATCGACGTTTGAGCTCACGGAAGTTGTCAGTTCAACGCCGATGAGGCCAAGTTCAAATGTCGACCAATCGTCATTTAAGTTGATGGGTTGAAGTTCAATCAAATGAATGAAACCGCGGACTTGAGCGAGGCGGAACAAGCGAAGGCCAGAAAGCGGCGTAGCGGCGAAAAGCCACGGGACCCTCGGCCAGAGTGGCGAGGTGGCTCCGGCCATGGTGGCCGGCGCCTCGGCTGACAGGCGAGGATCCGGCACCAAGGCGAGTGCCTCGACCATCATGGCGAACCACCTCGGCGACAGCAGTGGCTTCGACAAGTGGTAGAGCCACCAACTACCAGTTGTATAATTAGGGGGTGTCATCGAGAGGGGGATTTTCGCGTCGGAGAGGATTTTGGGGAGCGGGAGAGAGAATTTGAGGATTTCTTTGAAGAGTTCTACGAGATCCATGAGCCGTCGAAACACCGTTCAGAACCGCCGTGACCAAGTCGATCGGCGTCGATCTACAAGGGAAGGTGGCGAATTCGGGTCTTCTGGATACCCTCTAGGTTAAGCTTAGTCTTAACCTCGGGGATAGCTGTGATTTCTCCTAGTAGATCTCACCATTCGGCGATCCTCTCCTTAAGTGAGTGTGATCCCATCATGACGATCCTCTCGCCGTGAGTGTGATCCCCTCGGTTTCGTTTCCTTAGGTGAAGCGAGCCTTTATCTGTAGTTCGAACAGGGTCTCCACGGATCCGAATTAGCGCGTGGTCCGCGGACACAAAAAGTCCGACACGGGCAAAGAACCCGCATGGCGGGGACCTCGATATAGCGAGATCACCGTGTTTGTTCCAAAGGATAAAAGTTGTAATCTTTTTTGATTTTCATTGTAAGCCTTAAAATAAAAGCGATATTTCTCTTTAATGCTGTTTTGGTATTTGAAGTTTGTAAGCAAGTTCAAATCAATGACAATCATCCGACTTTTACACATGAACAAGGGGTCAACACCGTGCGTGAGACACCTCAAGGTGTCACCGACCCGAGCTATTATCCTCCTTCATTGAGATAATTCCAGGGCTATTATCCTCCAGCCATTGAGATAATCCCCTCAAAGAGTCAGATCTCAGTCTACCGTGTTTCCTCGGATCAAAACTTTATTTTTAATCCCGGAAGAGCTTTGCTTCGGCAGTGATTTCATTAAACTATTGCTATTATTTCCTTGTGAAATAATCCCTTTACCGTGTAGATCTCACATCGGATCCGGATCAGCGGCGGTCCACCGGCGAAACAAAGTCCAGACGAACAAAGACACCCATAGCGAGGATTAGATAAGCGGATCCAGCGTTTGTTTTAGTGAAAGAAAGTTATAATTTTATTCGATTTCATTTATGGGGGTCTTATAAAGACTTAGTTTTATTCTTGAATTAGTTTGTAATTCCATAAAGGTGTAGCGAATTCAAGCAAGACAATCATCCCAACTTTCACGCTTGAACAAAATTGGCGATCACAATGGGAATAAGGTCTCAAATCTAAGATCGTCGTGTATATGGCCATGGTCGAGATCTTGCCTCAAAGGCCTTTTGGAGGAGGCCCGAAAGACAATCCTCATTCAGCCGTTCTTGAGATCTCCCTGGCGACTTCATTAGGCAATCCGCATGGCCGGGGTTCAGATCTAGCGATCGCCGACTTGACGAGACGCGTCAAAGACATAGCGCCAAGCTTCGTCAACTTGCAAAACTATTTGGAGCGAGGTTGATGGACTCCGCTACTATCACGGACTTGGAGTCTAGGGCGTCTGCCGCCTCAAATCGCTAGCAATTCTTCCAAGCCATCCCGACCCGAGCGAATGGGTTCTACGTCAAGAGAGGACTTCGTTCGACCACGAAGGCGTATTCCGAAGCGCCCGTTACGCGTGCGCTCAAGCTTCGCTCTTGCAAGAAAGACACAAGACTTGAACAAGAAGGAAGTGGTCAAAACCACAAAATCCGTCAAGTAGCATGGGTGCCAAAGTCAAGGCGGCACAAAGCCCGAGTGCAACAGGCAGAATCCTCCTTCCAGCGCTGGCCCGGTCAGGCCACCTCGGCCCGAGATTGTGGAGTGCGTGTATGCACTCCGTCAAACCGATCACTACAAAAGGTGTCTGTGCATCCAAACAAACGAGAACACCTCAATGTGTTAGATGCGCGTGCATAAGAGAATTCAGGTCAGTCTTGGTGGGGGTTCATAATGAAGCCAAGGAGCGTTAAGACTCCGCGCTTCGCAAGGAGGTGGTCTTAAGCGAGCGACTCCTAATCACGACGGATCGTTCAAGCGTGACAACAAATAGGCCGAGAATGTCAACAAGGTTCTTCATCCCCAAAGAAGGCGTGTCCGTCAAAGACAATGTTATACTTGAAATACCGCAACAAGCAATGGATTGCTCGATGAGCTAGCCATTAAGAGGTGGGGGTGTGAAGAAATCCCAAAAGGAGAGTGTTCAAGAATGGCTCTCACTCTCTATGGGAGATTTATGTCGAGGCGATGTCGTCAAAGTGTAGGCTGCCCCAAGACGTTTTACAAAAGATCTCGATGTTGAAGAACTTACCACCCGGCGAAGTCCAGTGACAGCGCTTCCACTAGAGAAAATCTTCCCTCGGGATGATGAATTCCTTGAAGTCACCATCAACATGGTTAGTAAAGAAAATCGGCGATCACTTTAAAAGTCTCTAATCCCGACTTTTCTCACGGAAAAAAATTGATTCGAGGATAGCTCAGCGGATGTCTCGGCTCTAACTAGAAGCCGTCGGACATAGGGATTACCCGAGATCCATGAAAGACTATCCTCAGTGATGAACTTTCAAATACTTGCTCTGTCGCGCTTTGGCGATACAATGTCTAGCGGGACAAGCTTCGGGGCGTTAAGTGGTCCTCGACTAGGTGACCCAAATAGTGGGGCTCTCTAGCTAAGCGGAAAGAACTTCAAGTTTGAAATGGAGATGACCATCTGGCCAGGAGAGATGCATGACCGATAAATCCAAGCGATGAGTCGCTCGAGGTGAGTCAGAGTCGTCGTCATAATGCTTGACCGAGGAGGATAGCGATTGAGGCGGGGGCCGAAGACCACAATGCAAATAACCAAAACTTCGAGGGTGACCCAGAGAGCGCCGATGTGCTTGTCGGCAGCGCAAGAATAAAATATAAAAGATCGAGAGCAAAATAAACATCACGCTTTCCGCTCAAGGCGTAAAGAATTTGGGGATGCGATCCGTACAAGTGGGAGTCGATCCCATATCCGTCGAAGTTTAATTTGATTAACTTCATGTGATTCGACGAAAAGGGGTCCCCACTGACATTTGGTCTATTTCAATCACTTGGCGTTATTTACGTAGCGAGCCCTTGATGGTTTGGTCATTCGTTGGCACTCTTGGAACGCCTTCGATTGGTACGCCGTCTCAAGCCGAGGGCATTAATAGTTGGGGCGACATGGGCTTCGTTCCTCAATAATTTCTTTGGCGAGCGACATTGAAGTGTCGATTGGAACCCTTTGGGCCGAAGCGAAGGATGGGGAGTGCATTGTGACTTTGTTAAGCGCTTCCATAACAAGGCTATGAGCTACTGAGGATCATCACGGAGGAATTCGTGCAGCGGGGCGTCCACAATAATTTTTCCATCAATGTCTTGGAAGTCACAGGGGTTACCGCCCCGATCTGGAAAATTTGAAAAACTGAGGGAGCAAGTGAGCAGCTTTCTCAAAAGGAAAAAGGCAGAGAGAATAGCCAGATGGCTAAGGCATCCGCAGTGCTGATGACATTCATCAGCGGCAACCTTGGGGCAGCGAAGGACTCCTACGTTAAGATTCCGAGGAAGAGTATTCTTTCAATGATGATGAAGTTCGACCATCTTCAAATACCTCCTTGCTAACAACAAAATCAAAACGCCTATCATGAATCGGGAGGAAGCTAGCAATACCGGATCAAAGTACTATCATTACCACGAGGAGGTCCATCACCCACTAAGGCTTGTATTACTCTGAAGAATAACATTCAAGCCTTGGTTGGCCTCAGATCATAGCGCCAAAATAGGCCAAATAAGAATGATAAAGACTCAAGCGGGTATATGGTATATCTTGCTCCCTCTACACTCAGACATATATACAAGTATAAAGCACGCCCTATATACTCCAAAAGGCATATGAGTCTAAACTATTTCCTATTCTGGTAGGGAAGTTCTGGGGAATAGTATACATATTATTCCTAAGGATAACTTATTTGTGTGGTGAATACAATATATCTATCATTGGACCAGTTCTTTGGGGGTGGATCTGAGAGGAAAAGAGGTTCTGGAGAATATTGTACATAATATTCTTAAGGATTACACGAAATCGACGATGACTCGGATGGCGAGGTCATTTGGTCCAGATGTTCCCAAAGATGAAGCATGTCATATGCGTCTTCAACCCACATTGGAGCGATGCGTCGGGATCAATTTCACCAACCCACCGAGTGACTTGTACAAATCAACACCACCTGTGATTTATGCTTCCACTCCGTTGTTTATTTGGTCAAACCTTCCTACGGTTATGAAAGCCAAATTCTCTCTCGATTCCTTCCATGAGCGAGAGGTCCACTTACAAATCAGCGATCAAACCTTTCTACAATTAGGATCGTCTCAAAATTTTCATTTGATCAAACCTTTAGGGCCAAAATCATAATTCCCTCTCGATAAGCGAGAAGTCCGCCTTTAGATTAGGTAACCAAACCTTTCGGATTAGGGTTATCCAAGTCTTTTGATTCGAAGTGGAGATCCCACTTTTAGTTTCCTTTTTTCATAGGAGATAGAATATAAAACTCTTCCTCTCCGGCTCCTTTTCGAGCGTGGCCCGAAGGTGTAGGCGGAATTAGAGTTTCATCTTTACTTTCAGGTTTAGTCTTTCTCCGATTGAAAAAGACACCAAGTTCATCTTGGGGCATTTTATCCGACCTAAGTAGGGATAGGCCAGCGTCTACAGCGTTGCGGTTTAGTCTTTTCCGATTGAAGAAGACGCGAGTTCGATTACGGGCTAGTTTATCCGAAACCCAGAAGGGATAAGTCTCACTTCTACCGTCGCCCGGTTAGTCTCTTGCGGTAAAGATGACAAAGTCTATGTATTCAACATCAGCATTAAGCCTAAAGAGTTTTATTCTTTAGCACAGCGTCCGTCGCGAACGGTATAGATAATCCATGCAGCTAGCCCGATTCAAGCGGTAATGCGGCAAAGGCTCATCAAATCCGTTAATGGTGAGGGTTTGCCAAAATCATATAGTTGTCCAAACATCGGGTTCCGCGCGCAAAGATAGGTTGTTGGGCGACTCGCCAGCCGTTAGACTCATTTTGCAATTTAGCCTTGAAGGACTCCTCCGCTGCTTTGTTTGATGTTTTGAAGCCTCCTCCTCAACTTCAGCGGCTTTTGTTCCGTGAGCTCGGTTTCGGATATGATGGTTAAAGCTGCTCCTCAGATACTCCAAAAATATATGAGTATAAATTATTTCCTATTTTTGGCCGAAGTCTGCGGAGAATATTTTTATAAAATATTCTTAAGGATAACTTCGACAACCCTCAAACCTCCTCCCGATGGTTATTTACTCCAAAAGGCATATGAGTATAAACTATTTCCTATTTTATCGAGAAGTTCCTAGAGATATTTTATATTCTTAAGGATAACTAGACAACTCCCAATTCACTCCCCTTGTGCTTTCGGTTTTACTTGCCGGACAACGTCATAGTGGAAAATCGCCGATTGGATTTCAAGAAAAATTCACGATGCCGGTCAGCGCCATAAAAGAAGTTCACCAATGGAAAGATAAATCTCAAGAGAATTCCTCCCGCTTGATCGGTTCTACGACCCGGCGGCATAGCGAAAAGTGCGTCAGTTCAAAGTTAAGCCTCCACGAAATTAGATGGTGGGTTTGGCGACAACTCACCAGTAGCGAGCTAAAATAAGAAAATTCATTCATCGATTTTCGATTCAAGACTTCAACGGCGGTCCGGACAATAAATGCGGCAAGTGACACTTTCGATCATCCTACAAAGCCTTTGGATAATCCGAAAGAATTAGAGAGTCAGGGGAGAAGCCATTTGAATCCGTTGTACCGTGAAGGTTAGGGCCTATCATATCAAAGTATTTAGGCTTCTACATAAAAGAGTGAGGCCAGAAACACTTTGGAGGGGTTCTATGGCGTCAAAATTACCTATCGTCCCGAACATAGCTTGTGGCGGCGAGTTGGCGATTAGCGAGCCATCCGGCGGCGTAACAACGAACCGTTGGCGGCGTGACGGCAGTGACGCAAACATAAAGGAATAAACGAAACACATAAAGCGAGTCGATGAAGCGTCAAGTCAAAACCAGTCGGCCGAAACACATAAAGTTGAGTCGGCGAAATCAAATCAGCGAAGTGAGTCAGCGGAATGCATGAAACAAATCGGCTAAGCGAGTCAAAAAGCGGCGAATCGCGTGCGGCGATGGAATAAATCAACGGTGAAGCGAATCAAACCAAACTCATAAAACGGGTCATAATTAAGGGACCCACACGGGACCAAACAAAAGGAGAAAAGCCATAAAGTCACCATTGGAGAGACACTAGGTTAGTGTCTCGGCCAAGACAGACATGGTCGGGCCAAGGAACACTTCAATCTCGGCCAGAGGCGAGCACCTAAGATGTCTAGGTGGGCTTTTGCACAAGTTTGACCCACATCCAAGCTTTGTTAAATCTATAAATACAAGGTGGGGTCTCATTTGGAGGGATCTGAAATTTTGGAGAAGCGAGCTACGCCAAATTGCAGCCAAGTTTCAAGTCGGATCTGGGGCGACAACCGATCTTCTTCGACACAGTCCGGATCTCGGCCCGAACTCAAAAGGGCTATTATCATCCTTTGTGAGATAATCCCAGGGCTATTATCCTCCTTAGTGAGATAATCCCTCAAAAGGTTGAGATCTGATCCGTCAGAATCTACATGTGATTCCTCGAGATTAAACTTTGTTTTGATCTCGAGAAGAGATTTCGACAGTGATCTCCGCTTGGGCTGTTATTTCCTTTGTGAAATAACCCGATGTGAATCTCTCTTTGGATCCGATTGCGGTCCGCGGGCCGGAATAAAATCCCGGCACAGGCAAAGACACCCATGCAAGCGAGGATTCGATAAACGGATCCCGCTTTTGTTTAGGAAGATAAAGTTGTAATCTTAATTTGATTTTCATTGTAACCAGCCTTATAAAAAGGCAATCTTTTTATTTTTTGAACTTGTTTGTAATCCCATAAAGGTATAATGAGTTCGAAGGCAATGAAAATCAAGGAACCAACTTTCCCCGTCAACAAGTCGATCCTTCGATCGACTACCTTCATGGACGACGCGAATGGCGGTGTCAGTCGATCCTTCGATCGATTGCCTTCATGGACGACGCGAATGGCGGTGTCAGTCAATCCTTCGATTGACTGCCTTCATGGGCGACGCGAATGGCGGTGTCAGTCGATCCCTGAGATGCTCGACATCACCCCCGCTCGACTAGTTTGCGCCCTCAACCCAAGTGACGGTTGCATGGAGTTTGGTCCAGACAATATGTTGGTATCGCATTAAATGCATGATCAGTGCCTTAATTTCTCCATCTCTCACAGTAATTAAGACACCTCGAACTATTCCGGCGACAGACGTCAACAATCCCAACTCATTAATGATCCCATTAATGACGAGGGAACAAAGACCAACTTTGGGCCTCATGCTTAACACTGTGAAGACACCGACGCGTCAGCCGACATACCAATCGACAGACCCCTATCCAAATATCACGACACGGAAGTAGTCGACTCATTTTTCAATTTCTCATCTGCTAAAGAGATGTAAATACCCCCCTGCTCTCCATATAAATAGGTAACCAATCAAACTGAAAAGCTCTCTCCTTTTGGCACTAGCCTTGTCCTTATTTTTATCAAGTACAAATACTAACTTGATCGTCGGAGAGATCACCGGATATTCCAACTCCGCCCTTTCCACAGGTCCTTTTCAGGTGCAGACGAACTTCTTCCTTCATCAAATAATCGGGCATTAGAAGAGAGAGCGGACTCCATTCATATAAAAACTAATCCAATAGTGATTATTGACTGTGTGATCTCAAACATCAACAGTTTGGCGCCCACCGTGGGGCCTGTTTTCATCTTCTAGCAACCATGTACGGCGCTGATGACCTTACCAGATTGGGAAACTTGCCAGTGGGGTACGTTACTCAAGCCCAACTCCAGTGATCCACTGAGAAGATCACCCAGACTGTGCAAGCTCAGCTCAAGGCCTTTGCCGACGAGCTCAACCCTTCTCGCTTCCCATCGGCTAAGAAGCCACTCACCAAGGCTTCTGCTTCATAGGTCATTCTACCGCTCATGGCGCTCATCGTCTCACCATGCAGCAAGTGCCACCGCCGGAGACTCCTCTTATCACTAAGCCGAGAAGGGACCGCCAGGAGCATGCATCTCAAATGCTGCAGATGCAGCCGACTTCTCGTGCGAACCCTTCCCACCACCTTCCAATCCTTGATGCAACCACTGAGAGCCCAGGCCCCAGTCATCGCATGAAGGATCCAATGGCAGAAGCTTCAAGACTCCCTCGCACAGAACACACAGTTCCAGCCCCCTCTACCCATAAGCCGACAGTCGACCATGATTAGGCGTATTGGCCCATTGCCGACGCCCTTGGGGGGAATATCCCCTTCACTAACTCTATCATGACGGCGCCTATTGAGAAATTCAAGATGCCGACCATGGAGAAGTACAAGGGCGAGGGAGACCCAGCCGAACATGTTCAGAATTATTTTGACACTATGAGCATGTTGCAGCACCTGCTACACCATTTGCCACCGCTCCTAGTCACGCATCAGGAGTGCCAAGCTCTGGTGGAACGCCTTGGAGAAGAAGTCCATTGGTAGCTTTGAGGAGCTCAGCCGAAAATTTATCCACCACTTTCTGGCCAACTCCAAGCCCAAGCTGCCTCCTCACATGCTCATCCATACAAAGCAAGAACCCGATGAGGATCTCAGAGCCTACTTTAAGAGATTTCAGGCAAAGAGGTTAGAAGTTGAAGATCCAGGGAGTTGAGTTGCCATGGCGGCTCTGGTAGCCGGATTGTGGTCTGGTGATTTGTCCAAAGCTCTCGCCAAGAACCTAGTTAAGAGCTACGAGCACTTGATGGCCAAGGCTCATGGTTACATGAACATGGAAGATGCTGAAGCCTACAAAGTTGCAGCAGTTGCAACAGAATCCAACCAGGTGAATGCTTCCACATCAACAGCCGCCCCACACGCGGCACTAGTAGCTCCCTTGCCGACCCAATCAACTCTGTTTGTAGCACCAGCCACGACACCAGTCGCCCCATCACCAATCAAATCAGCTCATAATCCCCTCAGGCAGGAGGAACCAAGAAACATTTCGAGAAACCCTCTCCCCAGAAATAACGACCGCAATGGTCTGTTCGACAAGAGAGACGAGAGAAGAGCAGCCGCTCCTCCCCCGGTCTTCACAGTCCTTAACACATCTCTCTCTGGAGCCTTTGATAAAGCGTAGAAGGAGGGGCTCCTTACCACACCCCCTCCGTAGATGAGATCAGATCCTCGGAAGAGGGATCAACAGCAATATTGTCGATATCATAGGGACCATGGACACACTACGGGCAACTGCTGTGTCCTCCAAAGAGTCATTGAAGACCTCATTCGGAGAGGATTTTTGAAGAATCTAATCACACGGAAGGATAAGGAGGACCCACCTCCCAGAGAAATGAACGAAGGTCCCGAACCCGATCGCCTCGACCACGACCAACACCCGACCATCGAGATGTCAGGCAAAGTAGCCGGGGCGTCATTCACACCATTAGTGGCGGTCCCACTCTTGGAGGAGAATCCAACAATGCTCGCAAGAGATATGCCAAGCACTCTCTACGGGTAGATAGTTGTGAGAAGAAGCTACGGCTAGATATGCCCATTTCGTTCAGTGACGCTGACTTAGAAGGTGTTGAGACGCCTTACGACGACCGCATTGTCATCTCAACCGACATTGATGGCTTCGAGGTAAGGAGAATTATGGTTGATACAGGGAGCTCTGTCGACATCCTGTTTCTAGATGCATTCAACCGCATGGGCCTTGATAGGTCCAGGTTGCAACCATCTCGGGGCCCTCTCATTGGCTTCACAGACACCGTCGAAGGGTTGATCACTCTCCCCTAATGGTCGCCATCGCCTC
>WHSE01000341.1:0-25147 GCA_012295165.1 Asparagus setaceus | reverse complement strand
GAATCGACCCAGACGCTTTTGGAGGGGTATCCGGTGAAGCTAAAAATTGCTTATCAATACCCAAACAAGACTCAGAACTGCGGGTTGACAACCGACGATCCATCCGACGGCGCCGACCTTAACGCCGCCGACGCGATTACGCCGCAAAACGCATAAAGCGAAGTCGACAACCCACGAAGTGAGTCACGAATGACGTGAGCGGGCCGAAACCACACGCCGTGGAGAAACCCGACTAACGGCTCAACGAGGCGAAGTTGGCTAAACTCAAACGCCGACGTGACGGATCAACCGTATTTAGTCCGTCGATGCAAACGCAGCCGCTTGAACTCAAAGTTGATCGGACACTGACTCAAACCCAACTACGATGACACCGGAAGTTATCCGCAAAAGTCTAAAAGCTCGTGGGGGTTTTCTACAAGTCCAAAAGTTCGTTATGGTTTAATGTGATTTTGAAAGTTTGTTGGGGTTTAGTGCAAAAGGCTTAATGTTCATGGGGTTTTAGTGTAATTTACCCTAAGACAAAATTATTCTTTCAGACAAAGTTCTACTTTTCGATGAGATGTTAGTATGGATCCAACTTTATCGAAGAAGAGTTTTCAAAAGAAGCCTTTCAAGTCTCAATGGAATGCCTAAGTAAGTAATGTGTAAATTGCACTTAAATGATCCAAAGTTTCACTTTTTATTCAGATGACATACTTGTGAAACATACCACTTAAATGATCCAAAGTTTTTTGGTTAAAAAAAGTGACATTAATAATATTTTAAATGTTATGACCGTAATACCCCTTTATTTCTCTAACTCGCCCTCATTAAAACTCTTATCAAACGATAAAAGAACCCCAATTCTTATATCTTCTTAAAATTATTACCAAGAGAGGGAGAGCGAATTGCAATCAACGAGGCAAAAGAAGGGGAAATCTTGCAATTTAGCCATACTTTGGGCTAGGGTTTCATATTCTTTAGGGTAAAACTGTTTTCACTTTAGTTACATGTTGGATATGTACAGGTTTAGCTGCATTTTAGGATTTTAGGTATCTGTTGTTGGTTGTTGTGTGAATGTGTTTGATTATGGACCACATTGTTGTTGATTATAATTTTTCGAGTGGAGAGAGTGGATTTGCTATGCTTTAGAATTTTGTGTTAAAATGAAAACTTTTGTTGATTCTTGTGGTTTTGCCTGCTTGTGTTTTTAATAGTTGTTTAGTATTTTAAATTGTTTTTACACAAATATACAGAATATTATCAGGACTGATGTTGAATGATTAAATTCTTCTTAATGTGGGGATGAATGTGTACTTTAAAGTTACTTTTCATCATGGTGGTAGTTTTATGAAGCTGCCAAGGGTAAAATATGTTGGGGGAGAAAATCAAATTTTCGTATGTGGAGAAGGATCTTTTTTTACTTGTGAATACTTAGAAGAGCTTATTAGGAAGATGGGGTACACAAGTGTAATTAGATTATTTGTTAAAGGCCCCTTTAATATAGTGCATAGAGGTTTAAGATATATTTTTCCATCTATAACGCTCTTCCTACTGAACTTATTTTAGGTGGGTTTGGTGGGGGGTGGTGTAAGGAATGGTGCGAAGCACATGGATAAATATGTTGAGCACATCCATGCGAAGCGTGATTCAATCAATATGGAAGATGACATAGATAATGCAGGTGGAATTGCTAGTGTCACTCAAGAGGGGTCACCACAAGTGGATGACAGAGAGGAGAATGAGCAACAAGTTGGGTTGGAAGACTCTGATTTACATGTGAATGAGGAGAATGAGGATACTGACTCTATTTTTGGCTCTCATTCAATCAGTTATTCCTGATAAAGCACCCACCCCATCCCCACACCAGCTCCAGGAAGGAATTGAAGTCAATTCAACCGTCTAAACACAAGAAGGCGAAAGCTCCTCCCCCGAAGAGCGCTTCCATCCATGATGACCAATTTTGCTCCTTGGCTCACAATCAGGCTACGGCAATAGAACAAACTCTCATTCGAGACCCAAGAAAATCCAACCATGTGGACAATGATGATTCCTCTGCAGCCGAGACACTCCCGTCCCCTAGCCGACGAGCATTGGCTGAACACACAAGAACCAACTCAACGAACTCTTTTGCGGCACTTCAGGAAGGCCAAGATGATGATGATGATAGGTCAGTGACCATAGCTTCATGTGACTCAAGACACTGATGAGGGGCAAGTGGAACCCATAAATATGAACCATCACTCAGCAGACGAACACTTTCCCCCTCTGATCAAACAGCTGAATATGCCCTCAAAATCATCTCCTGGTTCAAGAAAGAGCAAGAGGCACCCCAATTTGCCTTTGAAAGTTCAACTTCGAGCGAGGAAAGGCTCCTCCCCCCTCCCCCTAACTACTATGTCACCAAAAAAAAAAAAACACTCAAATGTAAATATTATTTTTTGGAACGCCCGAGGCGTTGGCAATCCTAACACTCTTGGTTATTGTAGGCAAATCATCACTACTCATAGGCCCTCAACGTTCATCATTTCGGAGCCTATTATGACAGCAAAGTATATCAGGAAATTCCACTTCTTTTGTAAGGATAAAAATTGGATCTCGAATGAGGATATAGGCGGCAAGATCTGGGTGCGATGGCAAGAAGGGGTCTCTGTATCTCTCCTCCACAAATCTGTGCAGTGCATCACTATTTTGGCGTCATTTGTAGGCTATTACCTTACCACATCTGCAGTGTATGGCAATCACACAGTGCAAAGAAGAAGAGAGCTGTGGCACCATCTTCGTCACATATCAGCATCAGGCTAGAGGGGTTGGATATGGGGAGGGGATTTTAACACTATCAGGTACCTTGATGAAAGAGTTGGGGGAGCTCTCCCGCAAACATTGGCGATGGAAGAATTCAACTCATGCGTCAATGATTGCAATATGGGCCCTGTTCCTACTAGTGGTGGGCGATACACTTGGTGCAATAACTTTCTAGGTACAAGGAGAACTTGGCGAATCCTCGACAGAGTGCTACAATCCACAAACCTCCTTATCTCAAGAAGACTATCAGCTCAACTTCTCAACAGGGAATTTTCTGACCACAATCCTATCCTCCTGTCATGGGAGACGCAGCCATACACTGGCCCTAGGCTGTGGAGGTTTCAAAGAATGTGGTGTTAGATTTAAATCTAATTAAATCTATTTGTGGGCACATATGTTACATTAATGTGTTGTGCTATCTCTCAGGCTAACCCACTAAAGTGATCAATCAAGTTGGGTTAATGGGTATTTAAATAAATTATGGGCTAAATGTGCAGATACCAGGTTGTAATTACAATTTGATGAGGGGCCAAATTGTAAAAGTGCAACACCTATATATATGGGGTTATGGTCCCTAATCTAGGGTTAACATAAAATTCTCATCTCTTTTACCCCATCTAAAAAGAGATCTAAGGAAGAGAAGAACCCCTAAGATTAAGATCCATCAATCCACACAAGATCCAAATCATGGATTGGTATTGCCGCTTATGATGTTTATCTCTTTGATTAATCATGTTTAAGATCCCGGATCTAACAAGTGGTATCGAGCCAAATTCGTGATTAACTCTTAGAGATTTTTGAGTTTCTATGATTTTCTGTGGATTTATGAATAAAGATCAAATCTTTTTCGATTTTTGGGTTCGGATGAACAATAAATGTTTTGGCCGATGAACAAGAAAGTTTTTCTTTTCGGATGAACAGTAAGGGTTGATCTCGATGAACAGTAATTTATGTTGGATGAACATAAATTAAATAATCCGCGATGAACAGTAAAATTTCTTCGTGAACAGTAACTTTTTCGATTTTGGTTAAATTTTCTATGATTTTAGAAAATTAATATAAGGTTTGGATCTGGATTGAGTTTAAAAAAAAATTTTGGTTTTGTGGCGGCGGCCATCAAATAAACCTAATGGGTTCAAAGCCTAAGCGGCTTTGGCGGTTCAGATCTAAACCCTAAGGGGTTCTGTAGTTCAGACGAGGTTCGAGGTTCATTTTGGCGAACCTCGTCTTTTGCAACCTCGGTTCATTTTGGCGAACCTCGCGCCAGCGCGAACCGCACTTTTGGCGAACCGCTTTGGCGAACCTCGTGTTCATTCGGTCGAACCTTGTGATCACTTGGCGAACCTCATATTTTAGTGAACCTGTTTGCTTCGTCGAACCGGTTCAATTCCAGTGACCGATGCTCAAGTCGAACCTCGCTGCTCGAACTCAAGTCGAACCTCGCTCAACTCAAGTCGAACCTCGCTGCTCGAACTCAAGTCGAACCTCGCTGCTCGAACTCAAGTCGAACCTCGCTGCTCGAACTCAAGTCGAACCTCGCTGCTCAACTCAAGTCGAACCTCGCTCGAACTCAAGTCGAACCTCTGATTGAACTCAATTAAATTTATGTTAATCAATTATTTCATTCAAGTATTATGACACTAAGGAATTAAGTTGGTCTCTCATTCTAAATGATTAATTGAAGCAAGATGTTGCCAAAGTAACCTCTCTTGTGTAGATTGTTCATGAAGGATGTTAGATGGTTGTGTGTATACTTTTTCCTAATAGATATTTAATCGCCCAAAGGAAGATTAATATTTATTTAGGCTATATCGCATTCTGCGATGATAAGCGTGACAATTATAAGGTTTGCATGTGGATAACAAATCAATCCAAAGATGGGTTTGTTGTTTGACATGTGTTATTGTCGTGTTTGATCATTGCAACAAGATATCACTAGGCTTAATATTACGTCCAAAGACTTGATATTAATGTTGTACAAGATATCTTGGATGGGGATATGTCATTATTTGAATTTTATTGATTACTAATTACAGTTATTAATGTGAAATCTTTTGTTTATTTCAGCTAATGCATCTGCCATCAATTTACGCTAACATCAACTCAATTCCCATGCTAAATGGGACAAATTTCAAGGTTTGGAAAGAGAACATTTTAATTGTTCTTGGTCGCATGGATCTAGACCTGCATTAAGAACTGAACAACCCCAACCTCTCATCAGCGGAAAGCACTCGATGCAAAGAAGGAGTATGAGAGGGGAGCGCTCAAATCGCATGAGTCTCATGATCATCAAGCGGCATTAGGAAGTCTTTAGGGGCCGCGAGAATCAGAAGGTTACTGCCAAAATTTCCTTGCCGAATTGAGAAGCTTTTGCTAAAACGATAGTAGAAACAAGCACGCTTTTAGCTCGCGATTTCAATGAAGTATAAGGGCAAAGGAAATATCCGGAGTACATTATGGAAATGTCTCACATTGCTTCAAACTTAAGGCACTAAAACTCGATCTTTGTGACGAAGTTACTAGTGCATCTGATTCTTGTCTTCACTGCACAATTTAATCAATTTAAGGTCGGTTATAGCGTCAAAAGGAGAAATGGACTCGAATGAGCTCATTTCATACCGTGTGCAAGAAGAAGACAGATTGAAGCAAGATAAGACCTGAAAGTGCTCATTTGGCTTATGCCCCTAAGGATAAGGGCAAGAAAAGAAAGGATGATAAAGAAGGCATAAGGGTCGTTCGGAAGAAACAACATAAGGATGATCGTGGTTGTTTCTTTGCAACAAATCCGACACGAAAGAAGGATTGTACCAAATATCACGCTGGCGTGTCAAAAGAATGCGTTCCTTACTTTGGTCCGTTTCGAGGTTAATTTAGTCTCGCATCTAGAAACACTTGGTGGTTAGATTCGCTTCTACTACTCACATAAGTGTTTCTATGCGTGGTTGCCCTGAGCTACCGAAGCCAAGTGATGGTGAAAGACACATCTTTGTGGGCGATGGACAATCGGTAGATGTGGAAGCAATTGGGCACTTTAGGTTATTGTTAGGAGCGGGTTCCTATTTGGATTTGAAAGATACTTTTGTAGTCCCGCCTTTTAGACGAATTTGGTTTCTATTCCTTTATTGGACAAATCGGGTTATTATTGTTCATTTGGAAATAACCGGGCTAGCTTATCTTTAAATTCAAATATTGTGGGAACCGGTTTCTTGAGTACTCGATAACCTATATTTGCTTGATCTGATTGCTTCTTATAATGAAACCCTAAATGTGGAATCACGTGGTACTAAGTAAATTAAATAAGGAAAATTCAAGATCATTATGGCACAAGCTTGGTCATATCTCAAAAGGTAGAGTTGAGCGTCTTGTGTCGATGGTATTTTGGATTCCTTGATTTCTGAGACTTTGATGTATGCATTGATCATCAAGGAAAACAGACTAAAGTTAAGAGATTAGGTTCCAACAGATCTTGGGCGTCTTAGAATTGATACATCTGAGATATTTGTGGGCCATTCCTACGGCATCACGGAATGGTCAACAATATTTTATATCATTCATAGACGATACTCACGCTATGGGTACCTATATCTCATTAAAGAAAAATCGAGTCTCGGGCGTATTCAAAGCTTTAAGGTCGGGTTGAGAACCAACTCAATAAAAGATTAAAACCGCTAGATCCGACGCTGTGGTGAGTACTACTACAGATATGATGGTTCGTGAACAACGCCCGTGACCATTTGCTAGATACCTAGAGGAATTCGGTATCGCCCCGCAAAGACACCATGCCGTGATCACCTAGCATGAATGGTGTAGCCGAAAGACTAAACAGACTCTTAAGGATATGGTAAGAAGTATGATTGCTCATTCTTCTTTACCGAGTCACTCGGGAGAAGCACTAAGAAGCGGCTTACATTCTTAGAGTACCAAAAAGCAGTTGCTAAAACACCTTATGAGCTTGGAGTGAAAGCCAGTCTAAAACCATATTTGGGGATGTCCAGTGAGGCAAGGCCTTATAGGCCAAATGAAAAGAAATTGGACTCCAAAACAGCTAGCGCCTACTTTATTGGGTATTCGACGATCCAGGGCTATAAGTTTTATGATCCCACACTCGTGAATATTTTTGAGACGGAACAAAGAACATTCTTTGAGGATGTTGAGTTTGGGGAGAAATAAGGTTAGAGACATTGTCTTTGAGGAGGAATTGGCTTTAAATCCAATCCATACGTCATTTCTCGACAATATTCAAGTACCTATACACATTGTTCAAGAAATGAATTCGAACCTCAAGAAGGCAATATTGAACAACTCCCATTCGAAGAACAAACTCAACAACCTCAAGAACCGGTGCCATTAAGGAGATCCACGAGAAAGGAGAAATGCTATTCCTGATGATTATATTGTATTTCTTCAAGAACATGAGGAAAGTAATGGAATGATGGAAAATGATCCAATCAACTTCCCTCGAGGCCATGAAAAGTTCTAACTCTCAAAAGTGGATTGATGCCATGAATGAGGAGTACAAGTCTATGCAAGACAATAAGGTTTGGGAACTTGTTCCATTGCCGAAGGTGCAAAACCAATTGGTTGTAAATGGATATTTAAAACCAAATTTGGATGCAAATGGTAATGTGGAAAAGTATAAAGCACGCCTTGTAGCTAAAGGCTATACTCGAAGGAAGGCATTGACTATCTGAGACTTTCTCTCCGGTTTCATCGAAAGACTCTTTGGGACTATCATGGCACTTGTTGCTCATTTCAATCTTGAGTTACATCAAATGGATGTTAAGGCGCATTTCTCAATGGAGACATTGATGAAATGATCTATATGGTACAACCGAGAAAACTTTGTGTCGAGACCCAAAGAATATGGTTTGCAAACTAAGAAATCCATTTATGGACTCAAGCAAGCTCCTCGTCAATGGTACCACAAGTTTCAACAAATAATTATCTCGCTTGGTTTTGAGATGAATATTGTTGATGATTGTGTATATCAAAATTGATGGGAGTAAGTATATTTTTCAGTTCGTATGTGGATGACATTTTGCTTGCCACTAATGATATAGGCATGTTACTTGCGAAACCAAGAGATTTCTATCAAAGAATTTTGAGATGAAAGATCTTGGGGACGCCTCTTTATATTAGGAATTCAGATACATCGAGATCGCTCTCGAGGTATACTTGGATTATCACAAAAGAGCTATATCGATAAAGTACTCAAAAGGTTTGGCATGCAAGATTGCGAGACCAGTGAAACCCACATTGCTAAAGGAGATAAATTCAGTCTCAATCGCCCTAAAAGTAATCTTGAAATTGAAATGCAGAAGATTCCTATGCTGGTATGGGGGGAGTCTAATGTATGCTCGGGTATGTCTGCGTCAGGATATTGCATTATATTGGTATGTTAAGCGGATACTTAAGCAACCCCGGTATGGATCATTGGATAGCGATTAAAAGGGTTATCGCGGTATCTTGAGAAAACAAAAGATTATATGCTCACATACGGAAAATCGAGTTGGAGGTCATTGGGTACTCGATTCGATTTTGCCGGATGCCAAGATAGCGAAAGTCTACATCAGCTACATTTATATGTTAGCGTGAGGAGCTATATCATGGAAAAGTGTCAAACGACACTTGTAGCTTCCTCCACTATGGCGAATTTGTAGCTTGCTATAAGGCATCCAATCATGAAATATGGTTCGAAATTTTGTCAACTGGGCGCACATACGGAAAATATTGAAAGACCACTAAAGTTATTTTGTGACAATAAATCAGCGATAATGTATTCCAACAACAACAGAGCTCAACTAAGTCAAAACATATTGACATTAAGTTCCTAGTTGTGAAAGAAAAGTACAGTGGTGGATATCCATAAAGCATATTGGGACAAACTCCATGATAGCCGATCCTCTTACTAAAGGATTACCACCCAAAGTCTTTCATGAGCTTTGCTCATATGGGTGTTGTAATATTTGAGGATATCATGTTTTAGTGGGAGTTGTGATTTTATTGCTTTATGAGAATTTGATAAATTTATGTTTGGTTATTTTACGTCGAAATAAAGTATTCGGATTATACACTCGCTACATTATGGTTGAGGATGACCTCACTAAAGTTTAAGGTAGGACCCGCTTGAAAATAGGCATGCATCACATTGCATGTAATTTTCATGCCGCACATCCATGATTGATCTATGTCATTTGATCAGATTAGTATATGTGACCATTGATGGGTTTAGTCACGATAAATGTGACGACGACCGCTTTGATCCTATATTGATATAGTTGATGGACGAGATTGTTTGGAAATACCCTTATTAGTGATAGCAATTTTGAGCTCATAAGGTTATACACATTTTAAGGAAACATATGGTGCCCAAGTGGGAGATTGTTAGATTTAAATCTAATTAAATCTATTTGTGGGCACATATGTTACATTAATGTGTTGTGCTATCTCTCAGCTAACCCACTAAAGTGATCAATCAAGTTGGGTTAATGGGTATTTAAATAAATTATGGGCTAAATGTGCAGATACTGGGTTGTAATTACAATTTGATGAGGGCCAAATTGTAAAAGTGCAACACCTATATATATGGGGTTATGGTCCCTAATCTAGGGTTAACATAAGAATTCTCATCTCTTTACCCCATCTAAAAAGAGATCTAAGGAAGAGAAGAACCCCTAAGATTAGAAGATCCATCAATCCACACAAGATCCAAATCATGGATTCGAATGTGCTTCCGCACTTATGATGTTTATCTCTTTGGATTAATCATGTTTAAGATCCTTCAGATCTAACATGTGGGCATTGGAACCAGATCTCCGTCAGCCTACTATGAAGGTCCGGGAGAAAAAATTGATGCCTCTCCTATATCCGATCTTTATCCAAACCAAACACCTTCGACGTATTCTTAAAGGATGGAATTCATCATCCTTTGGGAATATTTTTCATCGCTTGGCTTATATTGAATCGTAAATCAAAAGGCTAGATGATAGCCTCCAAACTCTATGGGACCCAACTGTGCATGCCCAGATGAGGGAATATAAAGCGAAATGGCGGCAGGCTAGTATCCAAGAAGAAAAATTTTGGAAACAAACGCCTCGAATCAAGTGGCTCAAAGAGGGGATTCGAACTCGAAATTCTTCCATGGCATTGTCAAAAGCAAAATTGCCGTGTGAGTGTTTCTTGCATCAAGGATGACCAAGGAATTAGAGGCTACGAGGCTATCCATGAGGCGGCGATAACATTCCCTGTCGCAACTTTTGACTTGGAGACCCATTGTGTTGATGAAGAATACATCCACTCATCCCTACTTGCATAGATGGTGACATGAATCACGTGCTCTTAAAACAATTCGAGATGGAGTAGCCACATTCTCGATCCCCGAGACAGCCGTAGATGGATTCTCATCCTCCTTTTTCACATCAATGTGGGACATTGTAGCATCCTCAATTCTTGAAGCGTGAATGAGTTCCTTAAGACCAAGTCGTTACAGTGGCTTTCTCACACAATCCTAGTTCTCGATACCCAAACGTAAGGCTCCCCAGCCTTTGAATGAATAGACCCATCAGCTTGTGCACCACTATCTATAAAATCTTCGCTAAGGCCATTGGTTCTAGGTCATCACAAGTGCTTCCTCTCATCATATCCCCTAATCGAGCGCATTCATCGAGGGAGAAGCATATCGATAACACGAGCTTGGCTCAAAATCGAGAGAGATTAAAAAGGCAAACCTCAACCCAATATCATCCTTAATCTGATATGCAAAAGGCTTATGATCGCCTTTGAATGGGATTTCCGATGGCTATTCTTCACAAGTTTGGCTTTGCGAGAATGGGTCCAACTCATTCAAATATTCATATGTCAATGCTCTTTCTCCGTGGTATTCCAAGGAGTGTACAAAGGCCTTTTCTCCTCCTCGAGAGGCCTACGACAAGTAGACCCCTTATCGCCAAGTTTGTTCATTATAGTTGAAGAGATATTATCTAAAAGTTTTGCGGCAAAGGCTGGGTGAGGCTACTTATTACTCAACTACCCTTACTAGATGTCCATCCCACTTACTATTTGCGGATGACATCATAGTCTTTACCAGGTACAACAAATCATCACATTTTATTACACTTTTATACCCTCATTATCTATTTTATTTTAATAAATATATCTCGCTAATAATTATTTTTATCTTAATTTCCATGTAATATAGAATTATTGAATAAGAGCTCAAATGAAGATTATTTCAAGCCCAAATGAAGCCCATGATGCCTAAATCCAAAGCTCACGACTAAGTTTAGAAGCAAAATCTCAACACTCATCACTTTCTTGGTCGAATTATTAATAACTTGGCTTGCAATTAAAAATCAAATCAAATATGAAAACATAAAGTCAAATTCGTGCTCGGGATGGTCAACCCAGAAAGAAAAGGCGATATCTCCCAATTTGAAAAGCAATTCAACATATTATATATGAAAATCACCTATCTCGTGAGGTGAGAGCCATCCAAATTACGATTCTAAAATTTTATCAGCAGCGGGTTATGACAAAATTCTAAATTTTAGTGATATATATTCAATTATTTGAAGGCCAAGTTAAATTTCAAGAAGCCCAAGAGCATTTAAGAGAAGTCTAAGAGTCTTAAATGAATTAAATATAAAAGAAATAAAGCCTACAAAGCCCATCTCTCAAGTATTGAATCAATGGTCTAGATTATTTTGAGAGATCCTATGGTTATGAGGGTTACTTGGGGGCCAAAACAAATCTAAAGGTTATGAGAGATTCTTGTTATCTATAAATAGAGGGGTAGAGTGAGGGCTTGAGGTGTGAAATTTTTTTATAAAAACTCCATTTGGAGAGGAGGGTTACTCTTAATTGAGAAGACCTTTCAAAATTGTAACTTTTATTGCAATAAATAAAAATTATTTTTATCCCTCCATATTCTTTCTTCTCTTTCTTCAATGATGGAAAGAGGTGAAGATGAAGAGATCAATATGTGGGTTTATCTTTTTATTTTTATTTTCTTGCTTATTTAATGCTTTGTAGAGTAGATTTACATTCATGTTTTTACTTTCATGCAATTTATTTTCATGCAATATCTTTAATTCTTGCTCTTTAATTCTTGTAATTAATTTTGATTTCTTTTCTTTTCTTTAATTAGCCTTGAGGCTTAAGATCTCTTGAAATCACTCATTTTCTAAATGTTGAGCCATTATTTGGATCCCTAGAGATTATTTGAAACTAGCATTATGTCCAACTCATTCTTGTGAGATTGAGATTTGCTAAGTGGATCTACTCTAGATTTTACCACCTTTAATCATCCTCCACATTTTACCTTCTTTATTTGTCGCTTTGTTTTTCTCTTTTATTTTGTTCATGGAGATCATAATTGGGGATCTCTAGAGATTATTTGGACTAGCTTTATATCCTACTCACTCTTGTGAGATTGAGATTAGCTAAGTGAATCAACTCTAGACTCCCCCTTTCTTAAATCAACCCTCCATCTTTTACTTTCTTGCTCTTCATTTAGTTGTTTCTTTTCTTTCTTTTTCTTTTAATTTTCATACTCGCTTTACTTCTCTCTTGCTTTTCTTTTATTTGTACATATTCACTCTCACTTCACTCTCAATCACATTTTCATTTACTTGTGCTTATTTCACCTCCACATTCTAAATCTTTCCACACTCACTTTTTTCTCATTTGAATTGTTATTCGTGACTAAATCACAACCACTCTCTTATCCTCTCACAATCCACTTTCACTTTGCTTTAATCATAATTGTCTTGCACATATTAAGAACCAAATTTGACTAAACTTACAATGCCTTCCTCGTGGGATCGATAACTTTATATACTATAACTTGATAAGTTGTGCACTTGCAACTTTAGGTTCCACATCTATTTTACCTATCAAAGAGCTTCACTTCTACAAGTTAAGGCCATCCTTCAAGACTATGAAAGGAACTCTGGCCAAAAACTCAACCTCGCCAAGTGTAAGTTTTATCTTCCTCAGAAGGCTTCGACATCTAGAGTGAGAGTGGTATCCAGGACCCTCCAATTCTCTAGAGGGAGTTTCCCAATCAAGTATTTGGGCGCACCCATTGGCCCTGGACAACAAAGATTATGCAATTTTCAAGCTCTCATCGACAATATTTCTCAGAAAACGCAAGGCTGGCAGTCTAATTTTCTCAGCAGTGCAGGAAAGCTTGTTCTTGTCAAGCACGTCTTATGCAGTATGCCCATAGACATACACTCTTGTGTCTCTGTTCCCAAAGGGGTCTACAAATCCATTGAAGCTATCTTGGCCAAATTTTATTGGGGCTCATCAGAGTATGGTGCTCGTAGACATTGGTTGGCATGGCACAAACTCTGCCAACCAGTTGAAGAAGAGGGCTTAGGATTCGGCACATGGAGGATATCAAAAAAGCTTTTTGCCTTAAACAATGCTGGAATTTATGTAAGTCATCTTCCATTTGGTCCTCATTCATGCGTGACAAATACTAAATCACGCTTCCACCATCATCAGGGCGGGGTCCTCTTAGATGCACGGCTGAGTGGAAACAAATTATGCAGATGAAATCTATCTTTTTAGATCTATGTGCATGGACTGTGGGTAGAGGTGATATATCATTTTGGTGTGAAAAATGGAACCAATCGCTGGGCATTTTGAACATTGAAGCTGACCACAAAATTAAGTTGAACCAATTCTGTTCGGAGGGAGCCTGGGATTTTGACTCTCTCATCCCCTCACTAGGTATGGATACTGTCCAATCCTTATACCTTGCTGCCCCTCCCCTCACGGAAGATGATGATGTTAGGCATTGGGCTCCTAAGAGGGCAGGAAACTTCACCATCAAATCAGAATGGGACTCAATCAGGTCCAAGCATTCCACCAACGCTATTCTCAGTCAACTCTGGGCTACAGTCATGCCGACGACAGTGAAGCTGATATGTTGGAGAGCTTGGCATAACATACTCTCAGTTGATTCTATAGTTAAACAAAGGGGTATCTTTATGGCCTCAAAATGTGTTTGTTGCAAATGTCCGCAAGAGGAATCCCTCCATCACCTCTTCATATCCTGCAAACTTGCAGTCTCCCTATGGTTAGTCTTCAGCTCAGTTTTTCGCCGTCCCCTATTTCCCACAGCAGTCTATTCAAACTAGAGTGAAGTGGTGGTTTCATAAATGCAAAGGGAAATCGCATTTTTCTATGGTGGGGAGATTGGCATGTCTTGCTATTTTTTGACAAATCTGGAGCTTCAGAAATAATAGCATCCACAGAGGAATGAGAAAAGAATTTCTCCACACTCGATTGGTGGTGATTAATTCCCTTCAACATGTAGAAGGTATGCTGAAGCCCTCCATGATGTCGTGCAAATTTGGCATGGATTCTCTCCAGATGATAGGCATCACCCCCCGCAACCCCCCCACCAAAAAGTTCTTCATGTGCTCTTGGGCAAGCCTTCAGGGGGAAATCCTAGCCTTGCACACGGGAGCGGAGCTTGTATCCTCAATGGGACTTCAAGCCCAGGCCTATTCTGATTCCAAAACTTTGATCCATCTGATCGGGAAAAGCCCTCCATATTGGTAACTATCAAAAGTTTGGTGAGAGCTTCACTACTACCTCAGAGATGCAGGTCTCAATGTCACCCATTGCTTCAGAGAAATTAATCAAGTTGCTAACACCTTATTGAAGTTTGGTCATTCTCTACATGAGCTTCGGATTTTCTTGGATATTGCTGACCTTCCTCCTCATGCCAGGTTCATTATTTGGCAAGACAAGCATGGGGCGGAGTACAGGAGGGGATCTTAGTTTTCTTCCTTTCTTTCCTTCTTTGCCTTATTAACAGCTAACTTGTATTTTTGAAGTCTTTTGTATATTTTGTATCGTTGCCCATGGTCATGTATGGGTAACGACTTTTCTAATCATCTTCATATATATGATTTGATGCCTGCAAGGCCCCTCCACTTCATGGGGGATTAAAAAAAAAAAGAAAAAGAAAATGAGGACTTTGAAGCTGAAGATGGGATTGAGGGTGATAATAATGATGATTATGGATGTGAAGAAGGTATGAATATCAACATTGATGATTCAATTTCAAGATAAGATATTGATTCTCAAATTGATGACAGTGATGAGTTGTACAGTATATGTCCAAGTGATGATGAGGTCACAGTAAAAACACAATGGCACCAAGTTAGAGAGGATATGGATGTGAGTGATCCCAAGCTTGAATCTAGTATGTAGTTTACCAATCCTAATGAGGTTAGAAGCCTACTAAGATATTATGCTATTAAAGAGGGATTTGATTTTGTGTAAACTTAATGCAGGGTGTAAGATATCAGTGGCATGAAAGACTGAAGCTTGTCCATAGAAGTAGTTTAGTTCATGGAATTCTAAAAACAAATTGTCAGTTAAATCATATACTAGTACCCACACTTGTAGAAGGGTTCTTGTAAATTCAAAAGCTACATCTAACTGGCTAGCAAATTTCTTTTGGTTAGAATTAAACGAATCCAATATGGAAGATTTACGCATTGCATACAATAATGAAGATTGATTTGAACCTCAAATTGAAAAAGATTAAGGTGCATAGGGTAAGGAAGAGGGCTTTGGATATCATTCAGAAAATTATGAGAACAGCCTTGCTATGATTATTCAAACGCGTTCTTGCTAAGAAATCCTAATATAGAGTGAGAACTACAAGAACAAATATAATTGAGTCAATACCTTCTTTGGATTCTTTTGGCATTTGAGACTCGATTGTAGTTTCAAGAAAGGATGTAGACCAATGATTGGTTTAGATTGATGTCTCGTTGAGGGTATCTTGAAGTGCAGTTATAAAAGATAGAAATAATCAAATGTTTCCTATAGTCGTGGGAGTGGTGAAAATTGAATGTGAGCAAACATGGACTTGGTTAATGAGTATTTAGTCGAGGCAATTGGTTAACAAAATCAACATAGATGTGTTTATATAAGTGACAGGCAAAAGGCATAATATATTACATGTTCCAATATTATTTTGGTTCATAAACATGCCATTTGAATATCTTTTTCTTATCACTAACAATATTTACTTTATTTTTCTGTTGTTGTGATTCAAGAGTTGCTTGAACCATTCATGAATCTTGTACCTAATGTTAGGCACAGATTTTGTCTAAGACACTGATGAGTTAATTTCAGTGAGCAATAGAAGCATCCTGATTTTAGAAATATGTCGGGCTGCTTCATCATACACATTAAATAAACATTTTGATGCAATGAAAGCATAAGGAAATTCCCTCACATGTACCTCCATCATACACATTTCAATAAGAAATTTCGAGGCTTTTGCATTTGATGCTCCGACATAGGCTTTAAAGGACACCATCCTTCACATCAACCTCCATCACAAGCTGTAAAGGAGATTCCCTCACATGTATCTCCATCACAAGCTGTAAAGGAAATTCCCTCACATGTTGAGCAGGGACCGCCAATAGCTACATTGCCTATTTAGGCCCCCAACAACATCACTTTGTCTCTCTTGAGAAGTATTGCAATAAAGGTGAAAGTTTCAATCACTTAACACACACTAATCTGTATTATAGAGCATAGTTTTACTATTCCAAGCATTTAACAACTTATTTATGGCTTTTGTCTATGTTTTTAGGCCGTTGATGAGCAAATTGTAAACTTAAGGGCTGCTAACGAAGATTAGCATCAAGATTGTCAGCATTTTGCAGCTTTTGATGTAAATTTTAGGTAAATTTGTCTCAATTATGAACAAGTTGCCATGGTGTATGTATGTTAATAACATGATTGTATGTAACAATCGGAGGGGCTTTAAATGGTACTTTTGGTGAGACTGTATACGTTTTGTTGATATTGTAGAGGTTTGAGACTCTTTTGTTGGATTATATGCACGTTTTGGTGTAGACATGTTTGGAGATTTATGGGAAATGTCTGCGTGGAGACATTTTGGCAAATTACAAGATTGAGTTTAATGCACTTATGTCCCCTTATTTGAGATTTTTCTATGATAAATGGATCATATATTGTTTCTCATTATACATTATGCATTACAGGTTTCGAGATCACCAAAATAAGCAAAATACCATCAAATTTTTTAAAATTTACTCCATAGTTAAGTGCAGGCATTCTATTATGCACCACTAATATACTTAGAAGTCTTTAACTATGAAAATACAAACAAAATTACAAACTTTGGGTTACAGATTTGCAAGTAACAAAATGATTTTTAATTTCTTTCATTGATACTAGAAAGCTTCAATTACTAGATGAGAATCCATATGCTTACAACTTCACTAGACCAAATCACTCATTCTCACATACATTTCATCAAAATCAATAAGCGAAAACAACCAGAATACCTCCTAATACAATAAACTGTGTTATTCTACTTCTATACAAGTCCAAGTTCATTTTTGCCCCTTTCCTCAAATATTGCACATAACCCAACATGCTAAATTACCAAATTACGCTCAGTTTGAAGACTATATAGATTTTAGGGGAATAAAATCTTTGGGAAGCTCATAAATGTGTTGGAATCGTTTTCTAATTGTTGAAGAAGATAAGTTCAATGGTCTTGAATTTTATTTTACGGGTTTATACAGTTAAGAAATGAGTTGAAAACATCAACAAAAGGTAAAATCGGAACATCTCCTCAAACCATTAGGTTTGAGAATATTCCCATCAAATCTAATGTGAGATAATCAGAGGGACCAATTTGTAAAACCTAGAGGATGGGAGGGCCTAATGAACAATTTCAATGATTTGAGGCACTAATATGAATTACTGAAGATATGAGGGACTAATATCTAAAAAACTTCTCATTTTCCAAGGCCCCGCAGGACCATACATAGGTCCGCCCCCATCGCCCTCCCCATTGCACCTGCAAACTTTCCCAATTTACATCTACTACTAACAAAAAAGAAAAAAAAAAAAAAGAAGGAAAAAAAAAAATCAAATATGGTGTTGGTCGGAGATGTGATTGCAAGCAAAATCATTGAGAAGCTGGTGGAGGTCGGGTTCAACTATGCAGCAGACCAGTTTTTTGCTCGGCGAATTCGAATGAAGGATGAGCTTAAGAGGCTGAAAGATGCTCTCCCTTGTATCCAAGCTGTCGTAGAGGCAGCAGAGAGCGGGCAACGAGAAATCACGGGAGCGCTCAACGACTGGCTCTGGCAACTAAAAGATGCTGTCCACATGGCTGAGGACGTGCTCGATGATCTCGATTATCTCCGGATAGAGAAACAAGTGGAGATGAAAGCTGCGGGAATAAGACCTGATGGCAGCAAGGTGCGTGGTTTTATCTCCGATTCTAAACGAAAAGTTTCCAAGTTTAGTAAAAGAGCCTTTAAATCCGATCCCACCCTCAACAAGCTGAGGGGGGCTGTCAAGGGGCTAAATGATGTGGCGGTAGGCATGAAAGATTTCATCAGTACACTGCAACTAGTCAACCAACAACAACAACAACATCATCATCATCAAACTCAGATCGCCGACAGTTCTAATCGTGAAACTGGACCGATTTTAAGGACAGTAATGTGTTGGGAAGGGATGGGGAGAGGAAGGAAGTGTTACAGTGGTTGAAGAGGATGCCCGACGCCGATGAGGATAATAAGGAGAGTATCTCTTTTCTCCATTGTAGGCCTCGGGAGTTGGGAAGACAACCCTTGTACAGTTAATCTACAAGGATGACACCTTAAAATTTCCTTTGACATCCTACTTTGGGCTTGTGTCTCCACTCCCTTTGATGTTAAAAAGATTATGGCAGACATCCTAGAATATGCTAAAAAGCAGACCTGAAGTTGGGAGACTTGGCGCATTGGAGGAAGAACTTGAGGCCTTGGTGTCTTCTAAGAAATTTCTCCTCGCCTTGGATGATGCTTGGAATGATGACGATCTCTCTAGTTGGGAGACACTGTTTGCTCCGTTGAGGAGTGGACTAAAAGGAAGTAAAATCCTTTTAACTACCAGATCAGTAAAGGTTGTTGAAAAGGCTACGGTGGCTTTGGGAGGATCAGTAAAGAAGCCAATAATGAGATTAGAGCCCTTACATAGTGATGACTTCTTATCACTTTTAACAGATATGCATTTGTCGGAGTAAACTGGATTATAGAAAGTCGGAATTAGTTGGCGAGCAAATAGCGTGAAGGCTTGGAGGCTTGCCCGGTCGCCAAGACGATTGGAGCATTGTTGCATTCTAACTTGGATGAGAGTCATTGGAAGAATATTTTGCAATCTCGCCATATATTAGATCATGCACAATGAGAGATGATGTGATGCCTGCTCGATGTTGAGCTATCGTTATTTACCGATGTACCTAAGACCTTGTTTTGCATTTTGCAAAGATCTTCCCTCACGATCATAAGTTTATCAAAGATGATCTAGTCTTAATGTGGATGGCGCTTCGGCCATTCAACAATCTCCTCGACCGGCGTAAACACCGAGGATATAGGAAGCCGCTACTTTGATGAGTTAGCTAAACTATCATTCTTTGAACGATTTTATCTAGAAGTCTACATCATGCATGATCTTTTGCATGATCTGGCATGCAAAGCATCTCATGATGAATGCTTTAGATTTGTTAGAGGTATGTCGATCAATCGGATCCCAAAGACGGTACGCCATTTGAACTTTGAAACTGATGATATTGGTCTTCTTAAAGATATGGATAAATGGAAGAACCTACACACCCTTATTTTAATCTTCAAAGGATACAATGATGAGCATGCTGTGGCTTTCGAGCAAGTGTTTGAATCACTAGAAAGCATTCGGGTGTTGAGCATCACTGTTGAAGGAATGAAAGTATTGCCGGATACAATGGGTAAATTGAGTCATCTCAGATATTTGTCAATTGGTCATTGTATTACTCGGCTGCCTAGTTCAATATGCAAGCTTTACCACCTTCAGGTACTTAGTTGCGAAGAGATTGACGATACTTATAGCGAAGAGATTGACGATACTGATACTCTTTCAGTTCTAGCTTTTAATAACCTTATTAACTTGAGACACATGCTGCCGTGGGATGCTCCTTACGTAAACATCGATGGGATTGCGACTCTCACTTCGCTTCAAAGGTTACGTTTCGATGCTGGTGCTTATAAACTTAGTGAACTGAAGGACCTGAGAGACCTTCAGGAACTTTTCATTAGGGGCCTTAAAAATGACCAACATGGCGAGGAGGTTAGTTTGCTCCAGTTAGATGGCAAAAAGAGACTCCACAGGTTAGAGTTGAGTTGGTCACATGATAACAGTGATGTGGCGGAGGAGTATGAAAAGGTGCTCGACGCTTCATCCACCGATAGTCTTAAGCAACTCAAAATTACAGGATACCGAGGTGCGAGGTCTCCATATTGGATGGAGCGAGAATCATTAAAAAATCTAGAGGAGATTGTTCTTTCCGACAACAGAGCATGGGAGCACCTCCCTTCTCTCGGGAAGCTTCCATATCTCAATAAGTTGAGACTGAGGTCACTAACAGCAGTCAAGCAGATTGGTTTTGAAGGTGGGTTTCAGCAACTGAAGGTTCTAGAAATCTACAATTGTGAGCAGTTGGAAGAGTGGTCCGGACTAGAATCTGCAGAGACGGCACCATCCTGCTGGCCTCTCCTTGAAGATCTTAGAATTATGTCTTGTCCCGAACTGAAGGCATTGCCTCCTCTGCCCCTCGGTCTTAAAATGTTGGATTTACTCAATGTGGGATTGTCTGATTCTCCAACATTCTGTCTGACTACTCCATCCTCATCCTCTCCTTCCCTCTATAAAATGGAAATTAATGTATGTGAAAATTTAACATCTGTTGCTGACTTGTTTACACCGCCTCACCTCTCTCGAGGAGTTGGAGATTAGTCATTGCAAAGCTCTTGTGGATTTGCATGCAGAGGAAGGCTTTCAGCATCTGCACTCCATTAAACATCTCACGCTGAAGATTGCCCAAAGCTGAAGATGGCTAGCAGATGCAGCCCCAATTGATTGTTTCCTTTCATCGCTCAAAAGGCTAATTTTGTTACATTGTGGTGAGCTAGACAGGCTCTTCCAGGCATTGGTAATGCAAGGTGCCCTTACTTCTTTCATACCTTGGATTGTGTGGCTTTAACCACATAACTTCTCCCTCTGAAGAGGCGTAGAAGATTAACCTCCTAACAGGTTTGCGATTGAGGAGTCGGAGAGCTTGTGCAAGCAGCAACAGCAGCATCTTCAGCGCCGATTAAGGGAAAGAGGAGGAGTTCACATTAACAGTCGACAAGCTTGAGATCGATGACCCCTTGCTGCTCCACATTGCCATTGAGAAAACTCACATCTGTCAGAGATCTGAGGATACGAGATTGTAGGAATCTGGAGTGTGAGGGAGACGTCAACTTATGGTTGTTGCAAAACAAAACTTCGCTGAAAGAAATCCATCTGGAAAAATATACTGCAAAGTTCCTGCCTTGTACCCTCCAAGCTCTCTCTTCCCTGAGGAGGTTATCTATTACTGGAGCTTATGAGCTCCATCTCTGCCGCAGATGCCTTCATCTCTGGGAAGGCTTCTGATCAGGGGCTGCAACGACGTTGAAGGAGCGGTGCCTAAAGGACGAAGGTGCTGATTGGCCCAAGATGAAACACATCCGTGACGTTGATATTAAGGTGCAGAGATATTGACCGAATTGCCATCTAATCTTTCACCGCTCTTAAGTAAGTACGTACCTCTCTTCAAACTTTATACTCTTCCAATACTTCCATTAATTAATCCATGAGAAATTGATAATTACACTAATCGTGCAGGATTCAAGCACTCGTTTTAGACATTTATTTTGGGATAGAGGATGAAGTGTTTGGTGCTATGCCGCTATGAAACTTGGTCGTGTTTTTTTACTGTATTTAGCTTCAGATTATTATGTTGCTTTTCATGACATTCAAGTCCTCTTGTATGTGGTTTCTTCTGCTTCTTGAAATAGGAAACAAGACTTGTTGTTTGGTGTTCTGGGTAAAATTCATCTTTTTAGCTCTTTTTTTTTTTATTTTTTTAAAAAAGGGTTCCTGATGTGACGAGCACTTGCTAGGGTTTCATTTATTTCTGTACATGTTGTTACTCAATAAAATGTCTGACTCTAATTTTATGTCTGGTTCTTAATTCATGAATTCGATATTTATCAAACTTATAGTCTCGAACATGCTAAGCCACAAGTATTCAGTTTCAGCTATAACCCTGTATCTTTGGTTTGAGGTTAACGAATTTTGTTATGCATATCTCACAACTAACATAACATAGAAGCTGCTCGATGAGACAATTTTACAAGATTTTCATGCTGCTCTACATTTATTACATAGACTTCTCAGAGGAAGGCAGGTTCTCTTTAGTCGGGCTGTAATTTGATTTTGCATCTGTAATTGGAACAAATATGTAGGTATTTATATCTTTATTAGTTGATAACACAACCGCTATATTGTCAGTGAGAAGATAGCAGTTCTTAATTTAAACTCACTGCATGGGCTCAAGGTGATGATATGCTGTCTTTTCTTGAATTTCTCCTTCGATTTACCAGTAATTCTGGGACAGAATGGAAAAGTACTATGTTGCTTATAGTTTTAAACTTTTAGAAGTTTAATTTTAGTTTAAAGAATATAGTGTTGGTTGTTTATCTTCCATGCTGACTCTATATTTGATTCACTTAGTGGTTGGATATAGCCTTATTTTGAAAGTGATTTGGGTCTCTATCAGGATATTTATATTCAGTACTGGGCTATATTAAACTGGAGGCAATTGCTGAAAAGAGAACATAAATCTTTGTTTTGGTACATTGGACTGTTTCTTTTACACAAACTTGGTGAATAGTTTTCCGATTACAATTCTTTGAGCTTGCCATTTCTTAACTTTATATGATCGATATGCTATCTTTCGATTTAACTGTGAGTTGTTCCTACAGAGAGGTGCGCCTCGTAATGGGTGGGGCCACAAGCACGAGCTGCGTTTCGCCATCACGCTGCCTCGTGATGGGTGGGGGCCCACCCCATGACGCTGCGAACGCCACGCAGCACGAGCTCGTGGGGCCACCACGCGCTTTGTACCGCTTTTGGGAATGCGGCACGCGACGATTTTGACACTGTTTTGACCCTATAAATACCCTATAACTAGGGTTTGATTTTGTGTAAAATCGTAATGGGTTAGAGTTTTGGCCGTCATTTGAGGGAGATATTTGTGAGGTTTTGTTTCTAGTGTTTTGGTATGAGAATTGTACCCTATTCAGATTCTCTTTCTCTCTAATAAGATCTCCTCCTCCTGCCCGTGGGCGAGGTAACTTGCCAACCAATGAAAATTCGTGTCTTCTTTGTTGATTTGATTTGTAATAGCTTTTAGGTTCCTCGACAGTCGGTCCCTAGAAGCGATGAGAGGAAGAGTAAATATCCCACTTTGTGAGATATTTACTGATTCTTGTTTTCTTGGTGAGACGGAATTCTTATTGTGATCTAGCTCTTGTTGTGGCCATTGTTCTAATGAGGTGCCTAGAAATTTCCGTCAAACAAGTGGTATCGTGAGCCCGTGATTTCGATCTAGGGTTTTGGAGTTTGGTGGAGGAAGATTCTTGTGAAGCTTAGTTCGAGTTCTCTACTGCGGGAGATAGCATTAGAATTGCCATTGGAGATTTCGCCTCTCGTGTGGTTAGGAAATCTATTTGGAATCGATCTAGGTTCATGGGTGATTCTTTAATTCTATCAAAATTATTTCTCTACAATTTAGAGTTAGTTTGCAATGGGAGAAGAAAGTGAAAGCAAAGAAGTCAATGGCGAGTACAATACAAATGCAAGTTGATTTCTAACACCAAAATTAATGTGGTGAAGTATGCACCACAAATCAATTTTGGTTTGTGGATGAGTGACGCACGGGATGCTCAATGCTCAAAATTTGGAGGAGACCATCATGGTCCAAGAGAGGCCACCAAATGAAGAAGAGGTATGGGATAAGATGAATGGGAACGCTGGGGTGATCAGTCCCGCTTTAACGCTGAAATATGATGATTGGGGACGCCTGCGAATGAAGATGTGAAAATTCTCAACAATAAGTATCTCACGAAGAGTGTTGAGAACATGTTGCACTTGTCGCTAAGACTCTTCGTGTTCAGATATCCGAGCACCTCATTAGCGGCTCATATGAACAACTATACTAAGTTGTTGTCCGACTTGGCAAATGTTGATGAGAAGATAACGGATGAGTACAAGGCGCTTATTTTATTGGGCTCCTTACCGAATGAGGAGTATGACACCTTTGTACTCACTTTATTGAGCGGACGCATTTCTATCACTATAGTGAAGTTACTAACGATTGACCAACCATGATTTGAAGAGGAAGGACAAGGAGACTTCTGACGAGTACTTTAGGCGAGACCTTGTCGACGAGAGATAGAAGCCCATATCCGAAAGGTGGCAATAGAGGAGGTCAAAGTCAAGCCGCCACCAATTGTCAAAGAACCAATGTGCATTCTCGCAAAGCGTGGACATTGGAAGAGAGATTGTCCAAAGCTCAAGGAGAAAAAATGGCAAGAAAAAGGCCCGAAGGCCAATGAGGTGAATATTGCTAAAGGCGATGATTCCACGATTCGTGCTATTCTCTATTGATTATCTCGAGGTGAATCATGTGGAAGCATCGATTGATGCTTGATTCTACGCTACTTATCATGTGACCCTAGTCGAGACCGGTTTGCATCTTTTGAGAAAGTCGACGGGTGTTGTTGTCATGGGAAATGATCAACCACGTGGCATTTGTGGGATAGGTACCGTGCGGATTAGGATGCACGATGGAGTAGTCCGTGAGTTGAAGGAGGTGAGATTTGTTCCTCACCGAAGAAAAATCTTATCTCTCTGGAGCTTTGGAGGCTGGGTATTCAAGGTGACTTTCAAAAACCAGATAGGGAAGGTTACTAAAAGATCTTTGGTGGTGATGAAGGGAGTCCGCAATCGAAATTTATACTATCCGAATGGGAGCACCGAGATTGGCCACGCTGTTTCGGCTTGTTTCAGAGACTACAGAGCAGTTTGGCACTATAGGTTTGGGCACACGGTGAAAGGTCACCGCATGCTATGCAAACAGGGCTATTAAAGAGAGCCAAGAGTGGAAAAGTTGAGTTCTCGGAGCATTGTGTTCGCAAGCGCACAAAGGTGAAGTTCGAACCCATCCATCGCATCTAAGGGTATTCTCGATTACGGCACACAGACGTTTGGGGTCCTATCAAGACGGCATCACTGGTGGTAGACATTGGTTCGTCACATTTGTGGATGACTATTCTAGGCGATGTGGGTGTACACCATGACGAAGAAGAGTGAAGTCCTAGATATATTCGAGTGGAAGAAGAGATTAGAACTCGCAGACGGAGAAAGATCAAGACGCTGAGATCCGACA